>JAEIFR010000160.1:0-42417 GCA_018904105.1 Zaprionus tsacasi
TTATTGAAAGACGAATCAAGCACAGAGAACTGGTCGGAAAGTTTACGAAAACTTCCAAACAGTTCCCTAAATCCAGTCTTCGTTTGACGCATAAACGAACACATTTCGTTCTCCACCTCTCTACACACATCACAGCAATAACGCAACCCAGTGCGCTTGGCTACGGCGTCAGCCGTCGGGCCAGTATATTCAGCACACTTCGCGTGTACTACGTTGTCACATAGCCAACACGAGATGCTTGCCTGGGCGGCAGTCACCTGCTTAAGGCAGGTTTTCTTGAAACAAATTAAAACGTCCATTATAGGGAACACCTACTTTAAAAACAAAATCAGCCAAAAAGAAAACAAAACCAAAACAAGAAAAGGGGTGAGCGCAAGAGAGAGAAATTAACTCGCGTCAAGGGCAGAGAGCAGATAGAGCAGAGAAAAATACAAGTGCTAGAGCGGCAAAGCGTGAGAGCAGCTTAGGCACGCTCAAAGAATTAGGAGAGGTAAGGAAAGACAAAAATTAGCGGTGACAAACAACACTAACAATTACGTCGCTTACCGAACAGAGAATAGATAAAACGAAATGCACCAAACTATGCAGAACCGATACACAAAACAGAAAACAAAAATAGAATCTAAAATTAGCAAACTCAGATTAGTTTGACTAATTTACAGAAGCATGCACACGCGTCGTGAACGGGCTAAAGTTAAACTTCAAGTTTAAAGTTAATTAAAGAGAAAACACCGGTTGTTTTTAATAAAAAAAAGCCGAAAAATCGAAGCGCAAAAAAAACAAGTCCGTTAACTAGGAAATGAACCGCAAGATCTTTCGAAGTTTGGTATTTTTAATATAGGGTCCTCGGAAATAAGTAATTTTAGTTTATGGAATGCCTCTATGTAGTCCCTTTGGTTTATATCTATCTTGACTCCTGTTTTTAGACATTTAGTCAATTATTTGGCTATATCGGAGAAATTATGTATGAATTTTCTTTAGTTTGGTTGAAAGCGTATATTTTTGTATGGCTTTTATTTTTTCTGGACTTGGTTTAATCCCATCTTTAGTGATAAATTTACTTTTATCTAGCAGTAGTTTTAGATTAGCTTGAGATAATTTCTCGAAAACTGATTCAAGGGACTGAAGGTGTTCTTCTAAAGAGGTGGAAAAAACAATGATATAGGTTTCATCTAGGTATACTAGACAGGAGCGGACGGAGTAGATTATTTATACAGCGCTGGAAGGTGGCGGGGGCATTTTTAAGCCCAAATGGCATTCTTGTATATTCGTAGTGTTCATATTTTGTTGAGAAAGCTGTCTTGGCTATTGACTCTGGGTCCATTTGTCGCCTTCGTGAAATTGAATGTCTTTAAATTTTGTTAATAGGTTTATTAGTTTATGTCTTTCCTCTGTGGTCTAGTCGGAATAAGTTCTCTTGGAGTGTGAAAGTTTCTTAAAAGGTGGGGTCTTATGGGAATGGAGGGTCTATTTGAGCATGGTTCTGTTCTGTAGGATCCTTAGTGTCTTTTATCTTGTAGACTTTATTAAAAGGGGTAGCAGTTCCCTTTTGATAATCTAAGTTATGAACTCTCTCTAAGTATCTTCCCCCTTCCCCTACTAACCGCCGCTCTTACACGCGCTTCCCCCGCTGGTTGCAAACGCCGCATTCAGCACTGGAGCCGGAGCTCTGGAGAGAACCAGCACCGACGCTAGAAGGCATTTATGGAGATCTGGCAACCTTGAATTTGCTAATCACATTTACTTAAATAATAATTTGCTAGATATTAATCTGTAATCGATATCCTGGGAATCATCGCTAGTTCTTTCTTCCCATGGCCTACTGTCATCCACTTTCATCTGCCCTTTCCATCGCCTACTGTCAGCCACATTGGACGAGCAGCTCCGGAAATCACAACCGTAATCCAAATAAATCTCTAATCTGGTTAACCATCAATTGTTAAAATTAATTAGAAAGTCAACGCAAACTGTTCTTTAACACAACCTTTGACTTCATTTGGGGAACCTATCCACAGAACAAGTCGACGACACAAAAGAACACTTGGAATGCTCCATGTGCTTACTAGGTGAGGTATGCGGCTACGGGAGCCGTAGCAACACAAGCAAGAAATAGTCTTGCTTAATTTCTATTACTGCTTTAGCCTTGGACAACAATTTACGTCCATCAGCATGTCGTAATGATCTGAGAATTTATGAATTAAAAACTCTTGGGCAATAGGAAAAAAGTTATTGGCTGGTATAGTTGTAGCTTCGTTAATGGTTAACGGGCCATTACTAGTATGGATTAGGTGGTTGGTTTGTTGTACGGGTGTGTTTGGAAAATATTCCGAGTGAGCATATTTATAGTGGATCCGGTGTCAATTAGACACTTTAGTTCGACGTCATTATGTCTGATAGTTACATATTGTCTTGACCCGGGGCAAGTAGCCGAAAATTTTCTACTTGCTCAGTATTGACTGGTTCGTCATCTTTCGGTACTGTTTACTCTTGTTGTGTTGTGTCAGAATTGTCATAGTCTTGTTCAGGAGGATTTTGGATTGGATCAGGGATGTTATCCATTTGGCAAGGATAGGGCTGAGGCTGGAAATTATCCGGGTAATTTGGATAATAGTAATTGTATGGGTATTCGGCTTGATTTGATACCATTTCCTGGTATCTTAGTTCCTCTATACTCATTAGATTATTACATATCTATTAGATTTGTCGGAATGTGACTCCATAATCTATATATATTCTTACTCAGGATCACTAGCCGAGTCGATCTAGCCAAGTCTGTCTGTCCGTCTGTATGAGACAACGGTTCTCAGCTATTAAGAAAGCTAGAGACTCCAAATTTGGCAGAAATATTCATGTATATCCTAGGCAGTAAACGTCATTTTCAATACCATGCCCACCGCCCGCGTAAATCAGAAATTAGTTTTCTTATGCGATTATTAAGCAAAGTATTGAAGTCTTAACGATCTTTTTAATTCGAAAATGGTATGTGTGTGTATATGAAATCGAAATAGTAATTTAGCCGCATTGTCAATAGTTGCGGCGATAGTCTAACGTGTTGAGCCACCGGCAATCGAACAAAGAAGAGATAGAGGTTTAACCCTCAGAAGTGGCGGCAGCGTTTTTGTCCACTGTCCGATGGTCTCTGTCTTTTTACAGGGTAGTTGGTCTGTGCATTTCCAGTTGAAGGGAAGTTAGTCGGTATGCCAGTGTGATTAGGTCCGCAACGATTTTGGTCAAAGATATTCTGTCGATTAAAGGCAGGGTTCGGTCTGGGTTTTTGCATTATGGGTATGTTAGATTGTGGATGGATTGGTCTTTGTTGGTATTGGGGAAAAGGATTTTGATTAAACCTGGGTGTGTATGGATATGGTTGATAGTAAGGTTGGAAAACATTATTATGAAATGGTTGGAAAGGTGTTATAGGCTTGTTCTGGCTATTAACTTGTCTGTTTTGTGGGTTAGTTTGTGTCCTATTGGAATTAGGGACTGGCTTAAAATTATCTTTGTTTGATGTTGGCGTTTCGTAAAGGCCATTTCTTGTAAAATGTTAATCAGGGATCTTAAATCAGGGATTTGACATTTGATTATTCTTATGTGAATATGGTTAGGAAGGGTTTGAATTATATTTTCTATTTTATCTTGGACAAGTCTAGTGAATAAGGCGGTTTCTGCAGATTTACTTTTTAGTTCTAACTTACTCATTAAAACTTGTCGTCTTTTCTCGGCCTCTTCCAAAAACTGTCTGATGTTGCTTCTGTATTTGGTGTTCCGGAATTCCTCCATAAGTAAATGGTTCGGTGCTTGTGGTTTGTAGTAGAGAATCAAACTTGTCCTTAACTCGATCCAGCTAGCGAAGTTGTTGGTTCCCAGTGTGCGGATGACGTCGCCACTGATGTTGCGCTCGATGTGTCCGTAAATTATCAGCTTCTGTCTTTCGTCTGTGGTCTGGTACAAGGCGAGAATGAAGGGAATACGAGTGATGAATGTTTGCAGAGTGCTCGAATCTCCATTGAAAATTGCGACAGCGTGTATCTGCCTTTCAACCTGACTCATATTTGAGTCAGATAGTTTTACAGGGGCTGGCTTCATAGAGTAGAAGGGTATTATAACTTTGTTCAAACCGAAAATGTATGTAATAGGCAGAAGAAGACATCTCCGACCCCATAAAGTGTATATATTCTTTATCAGTATCAACAGCTGAGTCGATATAGCCATGTCCGTCTGTCTGTCCGTCCGTCCGTGTGAGTCACTGGATCTCAGCTATTATAAAAGCTATAACTTCCAAATTTGGTGACAATATGTGTTATTACTGCAGGCTGATCAAGTACTTAAAATATTTTAGGTTTAGTATTAAATGCATTGTTTAAAAATAATTTTATGGGAAGTGAGTTGGTATATTAGTTTTTGTCCTGTGCGACAAGCTGAATGGTCTCATAATGCAACTTTGCCGGTCCAAATAATAATGTGCTAATGGCGGAGTGGTTGTAGTTGCAAACTGCATAATACAAGCTTTTTGAGATCCATGGTTCAAATCCCCCTTAGGGGAACAAATTTTTTTTGGTATATCTTCAGTTCTTACTTTTTGTTTAGCATTATGCTACATCTTCTTTTAAAATCAATGATAACGATAAGGCGAGTTAGAAAAACAAATTTGTAGCGGGTATACCACAGTCGGGTGCGCTCGAATGTAACCTTTCCGACTTGTTTGTTGGTTTCATTAAAGTTTAATTATTTGTTGTTGGTTTATGGATTTATTGTTGGTTTGCGATGTTCGTGTATTCACTGCTGGTTTAGGTATTTACTGTTGGTTGGTGTTTCGGATAATGTTTTTGTACATGATAAGGCTTATGTCCTTGCTGTTGGTTTGAGTTTTCAATATCGGTTTGTGTATTGGATAAGGTTCGTGTAATTACTGTTGGCTTATATTGGTTGGTGTCTTTTTTGAGCTTTATATTCGTGCTTTTGCTGATATGTCATTGTTGTTTGCTCACTTATTATTATACCCTTCGACCATTGAAAATGGTCAATAAAGGGTATACTAACTTTGTGCAATGTATGTAACAGGCATAAGGAGGCGTGGCAGACCCCATAAAGTATATATATTCTTGCTCAGGATCACTAGCCGAGTCGATTGAGCCATGTCCGTCTGTCTGTCCGTCTGTCCGGCTGTCCGTCTGTCCGTCTGTCTGTTTGAGACAACGGATCTTAGCTATTAAAAGAGCTAGAGACACCAAATTTGGCATGGAGGTTCCCATGTTTACCAAGCAGATGAAGTTTATTTCATATGTTTTATGCCACGCCCACCGCCCCCGCAAATTGGTAATTCGTGATTATTACGCAAAGTATTAAACCTATTAAGTTCTACTTTGGTATGTATAAAGCTTAATACAATATGAACAAATTTTTCAAATTACAATCCGATCCGATCAATAACACAGGAGTTATTCAAGTCAACGTTTTCAATATAAATGCGAGAGCAGCAGCCTGCGCGCTGCTTTGAGCAATTGACGTCGACGTCGACGTTGCGTCGTGTCGCTTTACACGACATATAACAGATTTAGAAAATTGGGAGATGGGTATCTTACTGTCGAGCACTCGACTGTAGCCTTACCCACTTGTTGTTATTGTAATTCACTTATAATGTTTGTGTTGTTCACTTAGTTGTAGTTTAGTTTAGATTTTGTTAAGTTGCGCACTTAACTATTTCGCTCTGATTTGAGTAACCTTTTGTGGATTTACTACTCAGCGAATTGAAAGGCGTCTTCTTAAAATTTTTATAATTTTAAGTTGTTTTGCGTTTACGATCACTTTGTGGGATTACGTACCCCGTTTGTTAGTACTTTTTCGCTGTGAACCGATTTACCAACGCGACTTACGTTTGTTATTTGGTGGATGATAATTGAAGAATTGAATAGGGTTTCTTCGCATCAAAAAAGTATCATCCTGCCGGCTGCGCCACTTACGTTTTCTTTACGAATTTGAGTCGAACTAATAATCTGTCTTTCGACTAAGCTTAACGCTGCAGAGTTTGAATGAATGGAAATAAACATGAACGAGTTCAGAATATAACCACTTTATTGTTTTACTGTCAGCTTAAGACTAAATGTACAGAGTTTATGTTCGGCTCCAAGTGCGTCGTGAGAGACGGAAAGGTCTTGTCAGTTTTGCAGAGTTTGTTCTTTTAGGTGCATACAAAATGAAGAATGCAAATACACAACGTTCATAATCATGCGCTTTGATGGGGGCCTCATGGCCTAATGGACAATTCACTTGTCTGCTTAACATGAGGTCGCAGGTTCGAAACCTGCTCATGGCAAGAGACATGGCCCTTCAGTCGTCCTCTTACAAATGCTTCTCTACTTAATAGAAGGATTTTCTAATTAGTACAATGCCTTTTTCAACAATTGTCGGCAGGCCCCCTTGCCCAAATCCCTCCTTAACATAGAACCATGCACCATTCATTGCTTATCTGCGTACAGCAACAACAACACCAGTTACGAATGATGCCTAAATTAAGACTGTATCGCAATTCCACGTTTATCCATTCTACGTGTTATATTCTTACACCGTGGACGCCACTCCCAGCAGGCGTCTGGTGGCAACCCCACCTTTGGGGCAAGTCGCATCTGGCCAATCACCAGTTCGAACGAAAAACTCAATGATTACATAAAGCAATACTAGAGAAATAAACATAAACGGCTCCCCTAACTCGTTGATGACCTTAGGCATTTCAAACCGGACCCGAATTGGACAGTGGAACGTTACAACTTTAAAGGAACCATCAAGATTAGCATAGTTCGAGGTAGAAATGGAGAAACTGCTGTTAGCAATAGCGTAGCATAGTTAGCATTAGCGAGATGAGGTGGTCCGGCAGTGGGGAAACAACAACTGCCAATAGCAATCTAGTCTTGCACAGTGGCAGTAATGAAGGCAGCAGACATGGTGTACGAATATTTGTAGCCAGTAAGATCAAGAAGACGCTCCATTTCTGGAAACCCGTATCTGACATACTCATTACCGCTAGGTTCAAGTGCAAGGCTAGACACATAAATATCATTCAATGCTATGCCCCGACAGAAGACGCCAACGAAGACCTTAAAGTCGACTTCTACACTGCGCTCACAACGACCCTCACTAAGCTACGGCAAGGTGACATCACGATTATCATGGGTGACTTCAATGCAAAGATAGGCTCTAACAATATCGGACTTAAATCAGTAATGGGACAGCACGGTATAGGGACTCGCAACGACAATGGTGAGAGGCTAGTTGAAATCTGTCAGATGTTCCAACTAGTTATTGGGGGCACGTTGTTTCCGCATAAAGATGTCCATAAATATATATGGACAACACGCGACCATATAACCAACCAGATCGACCATATATGCATCAGCAGGAAATGGAGGCAGTCAGTAATTAATGTGCGGAATTAAAGGGTAGCAGCTATAGATAGCGATCACCAGTTGGTCATTGGAGAACTTTCAATAAAGTTGAACCGCAATCACTCGAGGATCGGCACCAACAGACAACACCGTAGTGCGCCTCCCCTAAATCTGCACCTACTTAGGGACAGCAACCTGACTGCAAGGATGGCATCCTCGGTGCGAGAACAGCTGATCCCAGACGAAGGCCGCCCATGGGAGCCCAAAGGACCGGCTGGATATCAGAGAGAACTTGGGACCTTATCAGACGGAGAAACAATCTTAAATCAATGGCGGAACAGCTGCCGCAAGATCACGACGAATACCGGACAATGTGCAAAGCTGTAAAACGATCCGCCAGAGACGACAAGAGAGCATTACTGGATAGATTTGTGGAGAACTCGGAACGAGCGGCAGGACAAAACAACATGAGCTCGCTATACCAGTTGATTGCACGGATCACCGGAAGACACAACAAACAGGCTCAACCTATCAGAGATCTAGCAGGCAACCTAATATCCAATGAGGACGAACAAATCCGGAGATAGCGGCAACACTTCATGGAAATCAGCCACGTCTCGACAACAACGGTGGCAACAGATTTCCGAAGCATTGCCCCAGCAATTGGGAGCATCAGGATATAATCTTCGCCCCCATCGGTGCGAGAGATCGGAGATGCAATCAAGAAGCAGCGAGCAGCTGGGGAAGACATCATACCAGCTGAACTTCTACAAGTTGATACCCAGCTGATTGCTGAAACACTGCACCCGCACTTCTCCCGCATATGGGAAAGCGAAACGGTACCGGACTTTTGGAAGGGCGGTGTCATTGTTAAGCTTGCCAAGAAAGGAGACCTCAGTATTTGCAATAACTGGAGAGGAATCACACTTCTCAACACTAGCTACAAAAAGTTGGCCACCCTACTGAACGAGCGCCTTCAGGAAAAGATCGAGCCAACAATCCGAGATGAACAGGCGGGATTCAGACCTCACAGGAGTTGCGTAGACCAGGCAAATACACTACGCATAATCACTGAACAAGCTGTGGAATGGAGAGCACCGCTCTACCTACTGTTCATAGACTTCAAGAAGGCGTTTGATTCAGTCGACAGAGCGGCAATATGGAGAGCACTGGCAAGGAAAGGAGTACCCACCAACATCAAATCGATGTATGATAATGCCAACTTGCCGGTACTGCACAACGGGAAAACAAGTGCACCTTTCCAGACGAATATTGGAATTCAGCAAGGTTGCCCAGTATCACCGCTACTCTTCAACATCGTGGTCGACTTGGATTATGCAGACGACATTTGTCTGACCTCTTTCAGGCTCTGCGTCATCCAGAGCAAGACTGATGACCTCGTCAGACTAGCAAGCAAGATCGGACTTGAGATTAACGAAGCTAAGACCAAGGCAATGAGCTTCATCCACTCCAGTCAAGGGAACATCATCATATATGGGAACGCAATAGTGCAATGCAAATGTAATGGGAACGTAGTAGTGCGCAGAATTTTTGATTGTGCTCGCTGTACTACGTTTAAGCTGCTTTTTTACGCGCTTCCCCATAGCTCGGAGCCCTATGTCCAGATTGGCTTGATCACCGAGTTGTAGATGAGTACCTTGTGCTCTAGTTTAAGGGGGGAGTGGGCGTTGATAGCCAGTGGAGACTAGCTGCCTTGAGCTTCATATTTGTAGTTTTTGCTTCAATATGCCTACGCCATGTGAGCCGCCTGTCTAGGTGAATTCCCAGATACGTCACCTCGCTAACTTGTGGAACTGGTGTGTTATGTATAAGTATAGTAGGGCATGTTTGTCGGTTGAGCGTGAATGTTACATGTTTGCTCATGTCCTGGCTGATACAGATGCGCCAGTCTGCAAACCATGATTCCACGAGTAGTAGGTGTCGAGCTAGTTTCGCAGTTGCTTCCATTGGAGATCTTGATCGGCTGAGGATCGGAGTATCGTCGGCGAACGTGTGCGTAGTTAGCTGGGAGTTTGTAGGTATGTCCGCTGTAAACAGGAGATAGAGGACAGGGCCCAGGACGCTACCTTGAGAGACGCCAGCGTTTATGTTATGGTCGTGAGACATACTGTTGTTGCATCTTACTGCGAAAGTAAGCTTGTAGAGGTATGTCTCCAACAGCTTGTGGGTGTTTTGAGGCAGCAATTTCTGGATTTTGAACATAAGTCCGTCAGGCCAGACTCTATCAAAACCTTGATGCAGAGCAGTATTCACGGTTTTCAAAGGCAGTGCGTATTTCCGTTGTGATTCGGTTCACCTGCTTAATGGTTCCATGCTTCTTTTGGAATCCGAGTTGATGCGAAGGAATGATGTCATGGAGATTTATGTAAGGCATAAGACGTAGTAGAAGCACCTTTTCAAAAAGTTTGGAAAGGGTGGTTAGGAAACTTATTGGCCTGTAGGAAGCTGGTGACGTTTTATTTTTTCGTGGCTTGGGAACCATTATTACCACTGACTTTTTCCATTGTGTAGGAATATATCCGAGCTTAGCAATTCCGTTGAAGAGTTTGCAAATCAGGTTCAGCGCACATCGGGGCGAACGACTGATCATCTTGGAAGTTATCATGTCGTGTCAAGGTGAATTTACTGGATTTAATTCCTTAACCGTCTTCGCTATTTCATCTGGCCGAAAAACCATTGGCTCGGTGCGCACTTGCTACGTGACAAGGGGAGGATTAAAGTGTTTGTAGGCGGATTAGGCTGAAAATCTTTTTGCAGGTGGTCAGCAAAAGTGTGGGCTCTTTGTTCATCGCTTCGGGACCAGTTTCCATGGGCACCTCGCAGTGTTTTATGCTGGTTGGAGAGAGCTGCTCGATGTACTTGCAATGTGCCTTTTTTCCTTTAGCTTGAGTGTTCTGGAGAGCAATCGCGTCGCTGCTTTTAGTTTTTGCTTCAAGGTCGGCGATCTGTGCTTTTGCCACTCTCTGCGCAAGCGTCGTTTTTCAAGCACAAGGTTCTCGATTTCTCTCTTTGTTTGGCTGTATCTCATAGGAGCAGGTGGGTCTGGTGGAGAAGAGACTGTTGCTGCTTCAACTAGGGTCGATACAAGCGAGCCGTTCAGGTTGTCAATGTCAGTTTCGGTGTTTGGCAATCCTGAGTCGTCGATATGAGAACAGACATATCTTGAATATTTGTCCCAGTTAGTTGGGTTATTTGTAAGCCTATAAGGCTTTTCAATTTACCGGGGCTGCTGAAGAAAGCTAAAGATGACTGGAGAGTGATCTGCGGACAAGTCCTGAAGTGACTCTGCTGTTATGAGGTGCTAGGGAATACCTTTAGTTATAGCGAAGTCAATGAGGTCAGGAAGCTTCTTTGGGTCTATAGGCCACTATGTAGGTCTACCCGGAGTAACGTAGTTTAGCTTTCGGTTTGGTTTGGTGATTGCATTGTAAAGCTGCTTCCCTTTGGGCGTGACCAGGCGAGATCCCCAGTGTGTGTGTTTTGCATTGTAGTCCCCTGCTGCGACAAAGCGCTCTCCTAGCGTTTTAAAATATTCCATGAAGTTGTCTTCTGTAAGTGTGTACCGCGGTGGGCAGTATACTGCTGCAAGTGTGATAGGGCCATTTCTGGTCTGTATGCTGATCGACGTGGAGTAGTTTTTTTCAAACGTGTTCTGAGGATAGTGCTTGAGCCGAGATCTTATTAGTATTCCACTACCGCCATGGGCTTTGCCATCTGGGGTTAGTGGAGTAGAATTTGAACCCAGGAATTTGGATGTTGTGTTTATTTGTTAAGTGCATTTCAGAAAGCAACATAACATCAATATTGTTGTTGTTAAGGAACTGTGCTAGTTCCAGCCTGTGCTGTGAGACGCCATTGGCGTTCCACGTAGCTATTTTAAGGGAAGCCATTATATTGGTTTTCTGGATACGAGCAGCTGTATCAGCGTGTTCTGGTTCTTCATAAGCTCTTGCAGAGTGGTTTGAATGAATGATATGAACTTCTCCAGGCTTTGTTGGAGCGTAGACATCATCGCTTCCAAGCTACTTGGCGGGTGGGAGTTGGTTCTTTGGTGAGGCGATTGGTGGGTGGAGGTTGCTCGTGGCTTTTAATGCTGAAGTAGAAGTTTTGGTGCCTGACTTAAGGGCACTTGCATATGAGGTGTTTGAGTCAGTACGTGAAGTAGGCTGGTGTTGCGTTTGGAGGGTGGTTGATGATTGCGTGTTAGAGTGGGACCTTGGCGACGGCAAGCGCTTGTAGAGGCGATTTTTAAGCTCTTTGAAGACTACACAGCCGCGCCAGTCTGCTGTGTGGTTCTCACCGCAGTTGCTACACATCTTAACCGAAATGTCTTCCTTGTTTTTTGTACAATTTGCAGTACTGTGTGGCTCGCTGCAGACAACGCAGATTGACCTCAGAGTGCAGTAGGCCTTGGTGTGGACATATTCTTGGCAGTTTATGCATTGCAGTGGTTGGTTTTTTTTTGTGCGGCTCTTCCACAGTGATTCGACGGTGGAGGAGGAATTGTAGCTTGTATATCGGGTGCACTTCGTTTCGCTTGACCATTTTAGCTTCAGGCTCCAGCTCTACCTTGAAGAGTGGCTGAGGTTGTTTGTTCCAGTTCAGGATGTTAATCACTGACTTGGCGTAACAGTTTTTAGCTGTTAATGCTGCAGTAATTTTATCAGGCGTCACAGTGGGTTCAATTTCTTTTATTACAACTTGAAGTCCCTTGACGCTCTTAAGTTGGTATGTGTAATAGGTTTTCCTAGCATCGTCCAGATGTTTCGTTACAGCCCGGTGGCCAGCTTCGGTTTGTGTTTGGATCCTGGTTTCGCTGATTTTTCCTTTTGTTAGGGGTACGACATGGAAATTGTTCTCACCAATGAGCGCGACTATTTTGCTGACCAGTGCAGTTGTTATTTGCTCGCGGCAGTAGATTGGCGGCGGCTTTGGACTCTTCGTCTCCATTTCTCCAAATCGACGGATTTGCTTCGCTGAGGTGTTTTCTAGGAGAGCGAATCTATTTGAGTATTGTCCCTCGCTATTAGAAGCGTTGTTGCGGTTCATTTTCGACTTGTTGCCGTCCCCTTTATTCTGCGGGCTCAGCTTGCGCTTGATCTGTATGTACCGATCGATACCAGTTTGCACCAGTTGCGCTGCTCGAGTTTTTTTTTGGTTCCGTTTCACTGTTGTTTTTGTTTCTGTGCAGCGAGAGAGTCGTAGGAGGATTTCGGGCTGACGTCGTCGGCTCAGCAGAGATAGTTTCGGCAGTTGTCGTTGTGCAGAGCACCGAGGTAGTTGTTGTAGAGAGTGTGGGCGCGAGTTATAATTATATATAATAAACATATGGCCGAAACTCCATATAACAATTGGTTTTATTGTTTTTTCCTATTTTTTTTTTTTGATGGTTATTCCACAATTGAAATTAAGTTTAAATTCTTCATATAATTTTATTGGGTAATTGTTTTTTTTGACAACTACAATTTAATTGCGACTTTATGCACGACCAAATTCTGACTGACTCGACCGTCGCAACTTCTTTTTGCTTCCCGCCGTTTTTCTGCATTCGGCGTCAGCTACAACGCTTCGCTACAGCTATAACGGTCCTTTTGAAGCTCCAAAAATGCATAGCTGACCAATCACATCGCGTTTAAAGGCTGATGCAACATTACCATTCTGATGAAATCTATTTCTAGAATTTTCAAAGGCATTTCACAATATGTTGTTGTTGTTGTGGCCGTTAATGCTGTTTTCAGCGGGTTCTGGACGATTTTTGTTAGAGCAGGAAAGGTGCAGTGGTAACTCCTCCCTCCCTGGATTGAAGTGACGGTTACATCGAAGGAAGTGTCGGAACGAAATCTACCGGCAGCATTCCTTCTTATAACCATTATTTCGGCTTTTTACACTTTCCCAGTGCAACTTCTGTTGATTTAGATCTCCACTCCTTTGAAGAAGGGTATGACGAGTTTAATTTTGTCATCCATCTTTATTGCTTCGTGTCCATAGGTGCATCCATTAATCGTAATATTGCAGTCTTCAAACGTAATAATGGCATTCCCCGTTACTTGGAATGGTCTCACGCAATTTGAGTGTGATTGCGTTCGGACTCCGTTTAGCACCAAATGCTTCCTTTTTCAGGTTCCAGAATTCGTTCCTGTTCGTCAACTTTGATCGCGTCGCAAACCTTAAGTCTTCTTAATGTCTTCTGTTGTGTAAATCTATGTGTTAATTTGTTTCTTCTGTTTTCTTTTCTAAAGATTATCTCTCCTGTGTCTAATTCTTTTGGGTCGTCTCTAGTTTTGTTTAGTTTTTCTAAGTTCTGGCTTTTTGCCAGGCTCATTTGATTTGCTATGTCCGGGTAAAGTTTTTCCCTGAAGTCATTTAATTGTCTGAGGTAGTCATGCTGGTCGTTAAATACAATATTCTTGTTAAACGAATGGGTTCTACCCGAGAACAGTTCGAAAGGTGTGAGTTTAGTTGCTGAATGAATAGCATTGTTATAAGTTATTAAAGTTTCCGTTAATATACTATCGTGTTCTATCTGTAAATCTTCTCACTTTTTCTTCTCTATTATCCTATATATTTCTGTTAAGGTTGAGTGTAGTCTTTCTCCTGGTGCATTGCTTGATGACTGTTGGAATGATGTCATGTGCAATTTTATTCCGTATTGTTTGCAAAAATCTTTGAACAAGTTCGAATTATATTCGGCTCCTTGGTCGCAAGCTATCTTGCTTGGAATACCGAAACATTGTATGAACTGTTGCATTGATTTTACAACGTTTATACTATTTCTAGTGGGGATCGTATAAGCCGCAGCGAATTTAGAGAATTTGTCAAATATAGTCATTACATAGTTTCCGTTGATTGTATATAAGTCCGTGTGTATAATTTACATAGGTGTTGAGGGGGTTTCTGTCTCTAGATATTTAATTTTGGGTGGCGATCGGTCATACTTTAGTAGTTTACATATGTCACAGTTATTAATGGTCTTTATAATTATTTGTTTCATATTTGGGAAATAGTATTTTCTTTTCAATTGGGCGTTTACCTCATCTATGCCTCTGTGATTGGAATTTTCATGCTGTTCTATAATTTTCTTTTTCTGTCCGTCTGTGTCGTTAATGTCTGCTTTATAAACTTTGCTATGTGCGAAATATTTAGAGTACGATTTTTGAATTTTTTTAAAAATGGGGTCTGGTGCAAAAATTGCGCAAGTTTTATTTGGTCTAAGGTAGTTCTTTAATAGTCTATTTACTGTGTCGTCCGTAAAGTCAGGTTCATAAATTATTCGTCTGATTTTGTTTCTAAAGGGGGTGGTCGAAACGGCTCTTGAGTTTAAACCGGTTTCAAATATAAGTTGTATGTTGTATTCATTTAAGGGTTTTTCCGAGATAAACAAGTTTTCATCAAGTTCTTCGAAACTCGAATGTATCGTGTCCCCTGCTGATGCTATTACCGATACATTGTCATTATAATTAACTTCTATTTGCACTCGGCTTAGTGCGTCTGCGACTATGTTTTGGGAACCTTTTTTATAGATCACTTCAAAATCATATTCTAAGAGCTGTGATTTCCAACGAACTAGTTTTGAGTTGGGTTCTTTAAAACTTATCAACCACGTAAGTGGTTTGTGGTCTGTAACTATTTTGAATTTTTGTCCGTATAGGTAAGGTCTATAATATTTTGTGGTCCAAATGATAGCCAACATTTCTTTTTCTACTGTAGAGTAGTTTAATTCTGTATCTGAAAGCGTCCGACTAGCAAAAGATACTGGTTTATCTTTTCCTAATGTACCTTATGACAATACTGCACCTATTGCGACGTTGCTAGCGTCAGTGGTCAAAATAAACTGTTTGGAAAAATCTGGATACTGTAGTATCGGGTCATTACACAAGAGCATTTTGCAACTCTCGAATGTGTCTTTATATTCGCTTTCTATATTTATGGTTTTTTGTTTCCCTCTAATAAACTTTCTATAATACCCTAAGAGTCCTAGAAACGACTTTATTTCTTTCTTTGTTTGTGGTATGGGGAATTTTTTTATAGTCTCTAGTTTTTTGGGGCTTGGCTTAATTCCGTCCGCTGTTACAACATGTCCGAGGTACTCGATTTCCTTTTTAAGGAATTCTGATTTGTCTATCTGTAATTTTAAATTTGCCAGTGTCAGTTTATCGAATACCGACTTTAGGTGCCCTATGTGCTGTTGAAGGGATGCTGAAAATATGACGATATCGTCAAGATAAACTAGGCAACATTCGCCAATTAACTCTTTTAGTACATTATCCATGACTCTCTGGAAAGTTGCCGGGGCATATGTTAATCCGAACGGCATTCTTGTGAACTCATAGTGGCCACCTACTGCTGTAAAGGCGGTCTTTGCCCTATCTTGCTTGGCCATTTCAATTTGGTGATAGCCACTTGCTTGATCAAGTGCTGAGAAATATTTGGCCCGGCCTATTTATCCAGCACATCGTTAATGGCCGGCATAGGATATTTATCTTTTACCGTTTTGTCGTTAAGTTTCCTGAAATCTACTACCATTCTCCATTTGGGTTGGCCCGAAGCGTCTATCTTCTTGGGGACCAACCACACTGGGGCACTCCAAGGGGAATGGCTATTCCGAATGATATCTTGTTCTAAAAGTTTCTGAATCTGTTTACTAATTTCTATTTTCTCGCATTGGGCGTATTTAAATGGTCTTGAATAAATTGGGATTTCGTCTGTCGTGGGGATAAAATGTTTAATTTGGTTTGAAAATGATAGTTTGTCCGTTTCTTTGTGAAAAATCTTTGGGAATTGGCAAAGTAGTTTTTTCAATTCAACTTCCTCTTCCTTATTTAAATGTTCGATGCGTAATTGGTTAAAATCTATCTTATTATTTGTTTGTTCGTCCGTTATCAATGTAGTCCGTTAACTTCTACAAATTCTTCGTTTTTCTATTCTTCTACTGTCGATGGTGAATCTAAGTAAATCTTCTGTTCTTTGTCTGAATAGTTGACTACTTCCATGTAACTAACATTATCTTTTGCTTTATATAATCCTTCTGTCACTAACACATTTTTACATATTTCAACTTCTTTACAATTAAAGTCCCCTTCTTTTATGTTAACCGGAAGAGCTACCACTGTTTTTGCTTGTGGCTCTAGCAGATAAACTTGCGTTGTCCTATAATGTTTTAATATAATTGGTATTTGAGCGAACTCGGTGCGTAACACCAGATTTTTATACCCTTCGACCATTGAAAATGGTCAAAAAAGGGTATACTAACTTTGTGCAAGGTATGTAACAGGCATAAGGAGGCGTGGCAGACCCCATAAAGTATATATATTCTTGCTCAGGATCACTAGCCGAGTCGATTGAGACATGTCCATCTGTCTGTCCGTCTGTCCGGCTGTCCGTCTGTCTGTTTGAGACAACGGATCTTAGCTATTAAAAGAGGTAGAGACACCAAATTTGGCATGGAGGTTCCTATGTTTCCCAAGCAGATAAAGTTTATTTCAATTGTTTGATGACACGCCCACCGCCCCCGCAAATCGGTTATTTACGATTATTAAGCAAAGTATTAAACTTATAAAGTTGTGCTTTGGTATGTATAATGTTTAATGCCATATAAACGTATTCTCCAAATTACAATCCGATCGGACTAATAACACAGGAGTTATTCTAGTCAACGTTTTCGATACAAATGTACGAGCAGCAGCCGGCGCGCTGCTTGGAGTTGACGTCGACGTCGACGTTGCGTCTCGCCGCTTCACGCTTTACGCGCGTCGCTGTGTGAGTGCGCGCGAGTAAGCTATATGTAGAGAAGTATTCGTGCAGAATTTCTGTTTGAAATTATGAGTGTGGTTACACGTTTGTAACAGATTTAGAAAATTGGGAGAAGGGTATCCTACTGTCGGGCGTTCGACTGTAGCCATATCCACTTGTTTTAAATCAATATTTGCTTTAAGTTGTGACAACAAATCTATGCCTAGTAGACCATCAAAGTAGTCATGAAATTTGAACAACAGAAATGTAAACAATAGAGGTGATGGCAGCGTGATGGCACGGGTGGCAACGCTGCAGGCGCCTATCGATAAGATCAGGCATGCAACAATAATTATAATCGAGCAGCGAAAGCAGTCGTTGAGTTGAAGGGAAGTCGTACAGAAGTCGCCGCAGAGAAGTCGTTAAGAAGTTGTTGAAGTACGGATAAGAAGCATCGATCGGTCAAGTCGGACTGTCGTTGAAAGTAGAGCTTGTGTTGCGTGAATCAATCTGTTTAATCGTTATTATTTGTACCACTTAATTAATTAATCACCTAATATTTCAATAAATATTACATTTGGGGGCTCAACCGCTGAACAAACTTATCATAAAAACTGTGAGACTGTCTGTGCAAAAATTTGCGTTGTGGTGAAATAGCGTCAAAAACTAAAATTTCGTGTATGTGTGTATGTGTTGGCGCCGCAACGCGCATTTTCCAGAAAAGTAACGGTTAGACGGCGAGACAAATGCCAAGTGCGTCGCGCTCGAAGGCGAATGCCAGAAAGGGTGTGAAAGAGACAACGATAGATGAAACACCAAAAACGTCGCGACAAATAAATACACGTAGACAAGCACAAGAAGAAGAAACAGAAGAGATGGATAATCAAGCCCAGTTGCACCAAATTATTCAACTATTAAGTCTGAAAATTCAAGCTGATGAGGTGGCGCAAAATACGCCAAAAGTCTCAGTTGAATGTTTTGGAAATGTTGTGGAAGATTTTGACGGCGAGACGGTGCCGGTCAAAAATTGGATTGCAAATTTCGAGTTGAATGCTGAGGCGTATGGATTAAACGAGTTGCAAAAATATGCTCATGCGCGATCAAAGATGACAAAAACAGCACAGTTATTCTTCGAATCGGAGTTGGTAGGATCGTATGATGAATTAAAAGCAGCGCTGTTGAAAGAATATAAACAAATAATGGGCAGTGCGGAAGTACATGAGAAATTGGTAAATAGGAAGAAGCTGCAAACAGAGAGTTTTCATGAATACGTCTTACAAATGAAGAAAATAGCCGCACTGGGAAATGTTGAAACAAAGTCTGTTATACGTTATATCGTTAAAGGATTGAGCGTCAAAAACGAATATAAGTTCGTAATGCATGCTTGTACAACCTATGATGAACTCAAAGAGCAGTACGAAAATTTTGAACTGGTTGAGAAGAGCACGACAGAGAAACAGCAGCAGAGAAACAGTGACAGCCAGCGAAATCGCAACAACAATAAGTCTGTTATACGTTATATCGTTAAAGGATTGAGCGTCAAAAACGAATATAAGTTCGTAATGCATGCTTGTACAACCTATGATGAACTCAAAGAGCAGTACGAAAATTTTGAACTGGTTGAGAAGAGCACGACAGAGAAACAGCAGCAGAGAAACAGTGACAGCCAGCGAAATCGCAACAACAATAAGCAGGCAGCTCGGTGCTTCAATTGTGGAGCGCCTCAACATATGAAGAAAGACTGTAATGCTGGAGTGAAGTGCTTCAAATGTGGTGCTACTGGCCATATTTCAACGAGTTGCCCGCAGTCAGTGAATGTGGTGCAAGTTGGCAAGAATGTCAAACTGCTCAAAATCATTGTAATAAATGGTGTTGAAGTTGCGTGCCTGGTTGACACGGGTGCTGATGTTTCGATCATAAAGTATTCGGTGTACAAGAAGCTAGAGGATGTTATGCTGAGTCCATGTTATACTTTGTTGCGAGGCCTGGGCAAAACGGGCACTGTGCCGCTGGGAGTGTTTACCGGAGCTGTTCAAATTGACGAAATGGAGACTCTGCAAAGTTTCATCATGGTGGAGGACGAAAAAATAGAAATTGATGCTCTACTTGGATATGATTTTCTCACGAAATTTCAATTTACAATGGATGCAGATGGATACAAGTTTACGTTGTTGTCAGCTTGCCCGGAAATAGCTGACATAAATCAGATAAGTATTGAAGATTATGGTTGTGCTGAAAGTAATGTCAATGCTCCTCCGCAGATTGCACACATGATACGAAATCTGATAGATGAATATCAGCCAACATTGCCGGTCGCTGAGTCACCTGTTGAGCTACGAGTTGTACCAGATGAGAAAATTAAACCGTTTCGCCATCAACCAAGTCGTCATCCTCCAGTCGAAAGCGAAGCCGTTAAGAAGCAAGTCGACGAGTGGTTGAAAGAAGGAATCGTTCGACCATCTACATCAAACTTCGCCAGCCGAACCGTCGTTGTGAAGAAAAAAGATGCCACATACAGATTTTGCATTGACTATCGTCAATTAAACAGCATGGTGCTCAAGGATTGTTTTCCTGTACCAATAATAGAGGATGTACTTGAAAAGCTGCAAGCCGGAAAAGTGTTTGTATCATTGGACTTTGAGAACGGCTATTTTCACGTGCCTGTAGAAGAGTCAAGTCGAAAATACACTGCGTTCATCACAAAAGAAGGCGTATATGAGTTTTATAGGACACCGTTCGGATTCTGCAATTCCCCTGCGGCATTTATAAGATTTATAAACCACATATTTCAGGAGTTTGTATCACGGGACATTCTACAGATTTATATGGATGATATTATTATATATGGCCTGACGAACAACGAATGTATTGAGAAACTCAAGTTGGTGCTTTCTGAGTCGGCTAAGTTCAGCTTGCGTATAAAGTGGAAGAAATGTCAATTTCTTGTAAACAGAATCAACTTTTTGGGACACGCAGTACAAGATGGAAGGATTTGGCCTGGCAAAGAAAAAACAGTTGCCGTGAAGCAGTTTGCAGTACCTAAGAATGTAAAAGCAATCCAATCCTTTTTGGGTTTAACAGGATTCTTCAGGAAGTTTGTGAAAGACTATTCCATTATTGCACGACCTTTGATCAATCTTTTAAAAAAGGATGCTACTTTTAAGTTGGAGTCTAAGGAATATGCAGCTATTGAAAATCTGAAGAGTGCATTGTGCGACGGCTCCGTTTTAAGGATTTATTGTAGAGGTGCATTGACTGAGTTGCACACAGACGCTTCGAAGGACGGTTTTGGTGCCACTTTGCTACAATATTTTGAAGATAAATTACACCCCATATTTTATTGGAGCAAAAAGACGAGTATAAGTGAATCAGGACGGAAAAGCTACATTTTGGAAGTAAAAGCTGCTTATCTGGCTATGAAAAAATTTCGTCATTATTTGCTTGGCGTTCCGTTTAAGCTAGTTACGGACAACATAGCTCTCACACAAACCATACGAAAGAGAGACGTTCCATGGGAGGTAGCAGAATGGATTTTATACATGGCAGACATCGACTTCAAGACGGAGCATCGAGCGGGTGAGAGAATGCGTCATGTGGATTGTCTTAGCCGGTATGCCAGCGATGTCTTCTTCGTATCAGCTGAGATTTCTTGTCGATTAAAAGTAGCCCAACAAAAGGATGAATATATTCAGGCCATATGCACGGTTTTGGAAGATCGACCCTACAACGACTTCAAACTAAAGGGAGGAATTTTGTTCAAGCTTATCAAAGGAAATGATTTGCTTGTTGTACCTAAATTAATGGAACGAGAAATTATAAGTGAAGCTCACAGCGTTGGACATTTTGCGAGTCAGAAGACCATTCATTCTATAGAACAGCAGTTTTGGATTCCACATTTAGAGAGCAAGGTCACAAAATTTATCAACACATGTATTCCGTGTATTATTTCCAACAAGAAGCTGGGTAAACAGGACGGACTTTTGTGCTGTATTGAGAAAGGTGACAAGCCGTTACACACTTTGCATGCTGATCACTTAGGACCGATGGATTCGTCTTTGAAACAGTATAAGTACATCTTCGCACTTTTTGATGGGTTTTCTAAATTTGTGTGGATTTTTACAACAAAATCAACTGGAGCTGACGAAGTTTTAAAAAAGATGGAAGAATGGTCAAAAGTCTTTGGTAATCCGACCAGAATAATAACAGACAGAGGAGTTGCTTTTACATCAGATGCATTTCACGATTACACAAAAACAAATGGAATAAAGCATGTTTTAACAACAAGTGGTGTGCCCAGAGGAAACGGGCAAGTAGAAAGAATTAATAGATCTATCTTGTCAATTATCTCTAAGTTATCGGCCGAAGATTCGTCAAAGTGGTATAAGTTCACCTCGCAGGTGCAAAAAGCTATTAATTCCCATATAAATTGCTCTACAAAGAAATCACCTTTCGAGATAATGTTTGGAGTAAAAATGAAAAATAAATCGAGTGATAAATTATTGGAACTTTTGGAGAATGAAATGCTTGAGGAATTCGACAAAGAGAGGCAGATATTACGACAGACGGCTAAGGAGCAAATACAAAAGGCTCAAGATCTTTATAAAAACTACGATAAAAACGCAAAGGAGTGTCATATACAAGGAAGGCGATCTGGTGGCAGTAAAGCGTACTCAGTTCGTTGCGGGAAGAAGTTAGCGAGCACTTTTCTTGGACCATATGAAGTTACAAAGGCAAAGCGTAATGGCAGATATGAAGTTCGAAAAGCAGTCCAAGGTGAAGGTCGCAACAAAACGCATACGAGTGCTGACAATATGAAACTATGGAAGTATACTGAGAACAACGAGGATGACTTATCGTCTGGGACAGACGATGATGAGCAGGATGACCGAATGTAAACAATAGAGGTGATGGCAGCGTGATGGCACGGGTGGCAACGCTGCAGGCGCCTATCGATAAGATCAGGCATGCAACAATAATTATAATCGAGCAGCGAAAGCAGTCGTTGAGTTGAAGGGAAGTCGTACAGAAGTCGCCGCAGAGAAGTCGTTAAGAAGTTGTTGAACTGCGGATAAGAAGCATCGATCGGTCAAGTCGGACTGTCGTTAAAAGTATAGCTTGTGTTGCGTGAATCAATCTGTTTAATCGTTATTATTTGTACCACTTAATTAATTAATCACCTAATATTTCAATAAATATTACAGAAATGTAAATTTTATATTTGTCTTAAATTCTTTAAAGCCTTTGAATTTTGCTTTTTCGTTTAATATGTGTTCGCTCAGAACTGTTTTGATTTTAAAATCTATTTTTAATCTAATTCTATTAGTGCTCGTGGTAAATGTGTGGTCTAAGAATGAATGGGTAGCCCTTGTGTCTAGTAAAAATTGTAGTTGTCTTCCAAACGGTGAGTCTATTGTCACATATGGAAGAGTCGAACCATGTTTGTGTCTGTCTATATATCCCGTCTGTCTTCCGAGGCTAGTTCTTGAAAATTTTGTTGGGTGTCCTGTGTCTGCTCATCGTTTCGACTTTGTCCGTTGATGTTATACGATTGCCCCGAACGGTTAGAGGAACTCATTTATTTGTGTCCGTCCGCTCGTATAGTCTTGTCCTTCTGGCTTGGCCATTATTTGATTGGTTGTTTCTGTTATAATTGTTTGTCCTAGCACTATTGTTGGAACTATACTGTTGTGGAGCCTGATTGAATCCAAAACGGTTATTAAAGTTTCTATTTCCGTTGTTGCTAGTCGATGCTTGGACTACTTGACCCTGATCTGTGTTATTTCTCCTGTCCTGATCCTTTCTGATCGAATTGTTTTCTTTTTCTTTCCTGGAAATATAATTCCCTTTCTTTTAGTGCCCCTTCATAGGCTTCGGTCAGGGTTCTGGGTCTTAGGGCCCTTATAAAGGCGCCTAGCGGTCCCCTTACTCCCGTTATAAATGCGTCTAGACATAACTTTCTGTACGATTCTTTTTTTTTTGCTTTCACTACTGATTGTTCCCTTTCTTTAGTCTCTATGACATTAAACAATGCCAGTTTAACTTCCGATATCTGTTCGTATAGTCTAGTTAAAGAACGATCTTTCATCTTAATTAGATGAATTTCCTGTAACAAGGAAGACTCGTCTCGTTTGTCCGTAAAGTTAGCGCGAAGTGTCTCTCTAATAGTGTCCCAATCGAGAGGGATTCCCTCTGTAATTAAGACTTCGTTTGCTCGTCCTTCTATCTTGTTTCTAATAGTTCTCATTAATAGACGACCATAAGGAGTTTGGTCTGCTCCCCTGATCATCATCAGAATTTCTTTGACGTTCGTAATGAAGTCGTTAAGGATCTTAAAATTTCCGTCATAGGTCGGCAGAAATCTAATTGCGTCTGGAATCCGTAAGGTGTTAAATATGTCATTGGGCTGGTGTTTACCGTTGGTGGGCGTTTGGCGATGTTGGTGGATCGTTGGAAGTCATTATTGTCGGGACTGTTTCTCTACCTAAGATAAAATTTTTTTCAATGGACTCTAAAGACCTTGCTGCTAATCTTTCTCTTTCAGCTCTACTTCTACTTCTGGTGTTCGGAAACAACCTTTTGATATTCGACATGAACTCTATACAGCTGTAAATTCTATGCGGCCTATTTTAGTATTTCAATTATGTCCTGTGAATTCCTATTTACTCTTCTCTTCTTAAATAATTCGTGTGTAATTTGATTGCTATTCGGAACAATGTATGTTGGTGTGTTGTTATCTTAATTTTTATGCGTGTGTTGATATCTTAGATTCTAATGTGCAACTCTGAATACTATGGTAATTGAACTATTTCCCGTCCTCGTCATTCAGGTGGTGCCTCTTCAGATTAAGCCCTATTTTTTTCTGTTTGATATATCTCGCACTTATTTGCGGAAGCCTTATTGCTTGTATTTTTTTTTTTATACCCTTCGACCATTGAAAATGGTCAAAAAAGGGTATACTAACTTTGTGCAATGTATGTAACAGGCATAAGGAGGCGTGGCAGACCCCATAAAGTATATATTCTTGCTCAGGATCACTAGCCGAGTCGATTGAGCCATGTCCGTCTGTCTGTCTGTCTGTCCGTCTGTCCGTCTGACCGTCTGACCGTCTGACCGTCTGACCGTCTGTCCGTCTGTCTGTCTGTCCGTCTGATTGTTTGAGACAACGGATCTCAGTTATTAAAAAATCTAGAGACACCAAATTTGGCATGGGGATCCCTATGCTTCCCGAGCAGATGAAGTTTATTTCAAATGTTTGATGCCACGCCTACCGCCCCCGCAAATCGATAATTTACGATTATTGAGCAAAGTATTAAACTTATAAAATTCTGCTTTGGTGTGGATAATGCTTTATGCCTTATAAACGTATTCTCCAAATTACAATCCGATCGGACTAATAACACAGGAGTTATTCAAGTCAACATTTTTAATACAAATGTACGAGTAGCAGCCGGCGCGCTGCTTGGAGTTGACGTCGACGTCGACGTTGCGTCTCGCCGCTTTACGCTTTACGCGCGTCGCTGTGTGAGTGCGAGAGAGTAAGCTCGTAGAGAAGTATTTGTGCAAAATTTCTGTTTGAAATTATCAGTGTAGTTACACGTTTGTAACAGATTTAGAAAATTGGGAGAAGGGTATCCTACATTCGGGCGCTCGACTGTAGCCATATCCACTTGTTTTTATATATCTTATACACATTATTTTTGTAAGCCTTATTGCTTTATCTCTTGGTATACTCCAGAACTCTTTATCGTGTCGCCTTATTGCGTAAGCCTTTTTGCTTTTATGAATCTGGGTATTCGTATGTACATCACATGCATGCATCATTAAACCGAACGCTACTCACTACGGACTTATGCTGCCACGTGCTCGCTTGCTTGAATTTATGCAATCTAACACGTGGCTGCGGCCGTCAAGTGCGACCACCGGGTTTTCGCTGACAATGCATTGTGATTTTCGTACAGATATTGATTGTGTAACTTTGCATTATAATTTTTTATTTTGTTAATATTTTAGTGTTCACAACTACCGTTGCTGTCTTACATGAATATCCAATATACGGGAGTCCACTGCATAGCACTTTAGGTCCGGCTGCGCCAGTTATAATTATGTATAATAAACATATGGCCGAAACTCCATATAACAATTGGTTTTATTGTTTTTTCCTTTTTTTTTAATGGTTATTTCACAATTGAAATTAGGTTTAAATTTTTAATATAATTTTAATTGGGTAATTGTTTTCTTTGACAACTACAATTTAATTGCGACTTTATGCACGACCAAATTCTGACTGACTCGACCGTCGCAACTTCTTTTTGCTTCCCGCCGTTTTTCTGCATTCGGCGTCAGCTACAACGCTTCGCTACAGCTATAACGGTCCTTTCGAAGCTACAAAAATGCATAGCTGACCAATCACATCGCGTTTAAAGGCTGATGCAACATTACCATTCTTATGAAATCTATTTCTATATGTTGTTGTTGTTGTGGCCGTTAATGCTGTTTTCAGCGGGATCTGGACGGTTTTTGTTAGAGCAGGAAAGGTGCAGTGGTAACTCGCGCTAGTAGTTGACAGAGAGGTCACAGTACTAGTAGCTACAGAGCTTACCGGTATTGGCACTTGCATGTGCAAGAGAGGCACTTGCATGTGCAAGAGAGGCACTTGCAAGTGCAAGAGAGAGTTATTTTGATTACTCTTAGCATCAAACTGCGCTGTCATCAGCGTCGGCAAGCACGAACACGGCCGTTCGCTAAGAGCTTTCCTGAGTTCGTCGACCTGGTTGTTCAAGCTAGGCTTGTCGGGGTGGGGGGACACGAATGTAAAGTACGCATTGTTACGGTGCAAAGAAAGCCGACGCTCGTCTTGCTCATTTTGTCTCTGAGCACGAATATCGCGTTGACTCATAGCTGCGCGAGTTACCACATGCACCCTTCCCCCGGTCAGCATCGTACCCCCTCCTAAACCGAAGCGGGAGAACAACAAAAAGAGTAATACGACTCCAACTCTCGACGGCGGTACTTATATTTACTCTTAAACACTTACACACTAAAATGAAACTCAAGTGTATATTTATATATAAGTAAACCCAAACCCAAGAGTACATTGCTCCAATTAAAATAACAAACAGGAAAAGGGCCAGAATGCTGAATAGGCATCGTTGCAACATTGTAAATTCTTAGAAGCACAAAATATGTTCTGAGTCGTTTTAAGTATCGAGTGGTGTTGAATAAATTCATTCTGTATCTTACATCCAAAACAAACGGACGTGTTTAAGTTCCAAACTCTTCCCTTTTATTAAAACTACAAGTGAATAGTACAGTTAAAGGAAAATAAAGTTAAACTATTCAACGTCATCTCATCGATCGGACGAAGAAGATCCCTTCTTCCCGTTTTGGTTCAACAAACAAACCCTCGGGAACATCGTTGGATCTATAACTGGCGCAGCCGGACTTAAAGGACCATGCAGTCAACTCCCGCACTTTTTGTACTCATGTAAGATAGCAACGGTGGTAGGGAAAATTAAAACATTAACGAATAAATGAATTAAACAAAATTTAATTAAAATGCAAAAATTACACACAACCAATCTCAGTACGAAAATCACAATGCATCGTCAGCGAAAACTCGGTGGCCGCTCTTGACGGCCGCAGCCACGTATCGGATTGCATATATTTTTTTAGCAAGCGAGTACGTGGCAGCATAAGTCCATAGCGACTTCGGTTTAGTGATGTATGCATGTGATGTATAATGTACATACGAATACCCAGATTAAAAAAGCGAAAAGGCTTACGCAATAAGGCGACACGATAAGGTGTTCTGGAGTTATTCAAGAGAATGGAAAAGCAACAAGGCTTACAAAAATGTGTATAAGATATATCTGAAAAAAAAAAAAATATATATATATATATATACAAGCAATAAGGCTTCCGCAAATAAGTGCGAGATAAATAAAAAAGAAATAAGTAAGACTTGATCGGCAGAGGCTCCACTTGAATAACGATAACAGGAAATGGTTCAATTTCCATAACATGCAGAGTTGCAGGGCGCAAAACTGCATGTTGTCTTTGAATACACCCGAGTTCGTTGTTTGACGGGACGCAAGCTGATTATTAAGCCCACTTAAAATAATATGAAAAATTAACAAATGCAAAACAAAAACGAATTTTGGTGAACAAGGTGAAAACCCTTCGTCAACACAACCTTGTTACCGCGGCAACTCAAACCGTTTTGGTTTATTTGCGCAACTCCCTATTGATAAGGAAATAATTAACAATATTGGCGATCTGTATGACCAGCCCAGTACCAGTCATCAAGCTGCTTTTGCTGCTGCTAAGCGGGATGCAGCCTCCGCTAGTATCACTAGATCACCCAAAAAGGCGCAGTCCAAGCCACCTCCTATAGTAATGGAGGGTGTGGACAACGTATGCCTGATGATGCAGAAAATTAAAGAAATCGTGGACATTAACAAGGTTGATGCTAGGGCGTCAATGGGCGGTGTCCTGAGGCTCTATGCGGCTGACGCTACCACATTTCGCAGCATAGTCAACTGGCTTGAGAATGAAAAGTATGAGTTTCACTGCTATCAGCTGAAAGAGGACAGGCCTTACAGGGTATGCGTGAAAGGCTTGCATCACAGTACGCTACACCACCTGATCAAGGAAGAGCTAGAAAAAATCGGTCACAAGGTGCTCGATGTGCATACTCCGCTAAGGCGTAATGAACCAGGCACCTCAGAAGCTATGCCAGTCAACATGTTCTTTCTGAACATTGCTGTTGCGGCAAACAATAAGGAGATCCTGGCAGTTAAGACACTTTGCCATATGAGAGTAGCTATTGAACCTCTTCGCAAACGTAAGGCTATCGTCCAATGTCATCGCTGCCAGCAGTTTGGTCACACAGCCAAATACTGCCGTAGGGCCCACATTTGTGTGAAATGTGCCGGCGAACACCCAGCCAAGGACTGTACTAGGCCACGCAGTGAGCTGTGCACTGTGGTGGTCAGCACCCTGCAAATTATAAAGGTTGCACCAAACTTCAAGCGTTCTTGCAGCGATCTAGATCCAGAAGTGGAGTGCAAGAACTGGCTGGAAGAACCGAGATTAACGAGCGACCAATTACTCAGGAGTTTACTGGAGGTAGGCAGATCACCTCTTCACGTGGCGGATTATCGTATGCAGATGTTGCTAAAGGGGCTGTTCACCACAAACAATCACTGAGCCGGGCGCCCCATCAGTTTAATCAACAGCAACAGCCCATTGACCGAAGCCTAAGTCGTCAAAGGAGCCGCAGCCGGCTAAGGTTGACTACACATCAGCGCTCGACGGATGCTAACAGTAGCATTGATGCCATATTGCACACGCTAAATGAAAATATTAATTCTTTGCGCTCGATTCAAGAGAAGCAGATGGAATTAATGATGATGATGATGAAACAACAGCAACAACAGACACAGCAGCAGGGGCAGATCATCAATCTGCTCACTGCCCTCCAAGCGCGTCTAGCGCCATAATGATGCCACTGCGCATCTTAATATGGAACGCCGATGGCGTGTCCACGAAGCTGCCTGAAGTGGAATGCTTTGTGCAGCGCTATGAGATCAATGTCTTGCTCCTCAGCGAGACTCATTGCAAGATGGCGCAGGCACCCAAAATTTATGGATTTGAGGCCTACACTGCCAATGACCCAAGCGACGGCAACGCCAAAGGTGGTGCAGCGATCATGGTCAAATCCAGCCTAGTCCATTTCCCTCTTACACCAATAGCCACTGATAAGGTGCAACTCGCGTCTGCAGCCATCGACACGGATCATGGCCCTGTCAATTTTGGTGCGATTTACTGTCCTCCGAGGTTCATATGGGATACGGATGAATTCGAACGCATTCTGGAGCAACAATGTTCCAAACTCCTCATCGCGGGCGACTGGAATGCTTCCCACTGGCTATGGGGAGCGGGGAGATGCGACCGAAGAGGGCGTGTGCTAGCGAATTTGGTTCTAAGCTCAGATATGAGCTCCCTAGCAACCGGCGGTCCTACAAGATTCCCGTACGGCAGTAGAGGCTCCCCAGGCTATATCGATTTTGTTATTACCAGGGGCATACTGTATCTGCATGCTGAGATACGGTCGGTTGCTGAGCTCAGCTCCGACCATCTGCCGCTTATAATATCTCTAAATGCATCAGCTACAGATTATCCCAAGATGGAGCGATTAATCGGTAGGCGCACCGACCTGGAACTATTCCATGAGCTTCTTGAGTCCTCTTTGAACCTGAATACGGCGATAAATTCAGAAAGGGACCTAGAAGAAGCCATTGACACTCTCACCCATAATATCAAGCCTGCAGCTAGATTGGCTACTCCTAACCCGGTCCAGAGGCCTACAGCAGCTAAAATCCCGATCACCAGAGAGATTCTGCTTCTTATAGCTGAGAAGAGGCGCTTACGCACAAGATGGATGAGGTCTCGTCACCCGCTGGACAAAGCAGACTGGAACAGAGCGCAAAGTATCCTTCGAAGTGCTTTGGTGCAGCACAAATCTGCTTGGTTTGATGACCGGCTTGCCAATACTGGAGTTGAAAGTGAAGCGACCCACTCACTCTGGAAAGCTACGCGCGCTATTAAAAGGCGCTGCGCAAGGAAAGCGCCAGTGATTGACAGTAACGGGGCTTGGTGTCGGACTGACTTGAGGCAAGCGGAAGTTTTTGCTACGCACCTTGCCGAGCGCTTTCAGCCATTTAATCTTGCCAGTCAGCAGCAGATTGATGAGACTCAGGATCAGCTAACTCAAGCGCTTCAAATGGACTTGCCAATCGCGCCGATTGAACCTGGTGAGATAGCTGATGTCATAGCACACCAAAACAGAAACAAGGCACCAGGCCATGATAACATCTGTAATGCCACTTTAAAGGCTCTACCTGGACGAGCGATCCTCTACATTGCGTTGGTGTTTAACGCTATTATTAGATGGCAATACTTTCCTCCTCAGTGGAAGCTCGGGATAATCTCCATGATTCACAAACCGGGAAAGCCGGAAAGGGAACCCGCTTCCTACCGGCCGATTAGTCTCCTTCCTTCAATCTCGAAGGTGTTTGAAAAACTTATTGCTACCAGGATGGTTAGAATTATGGAAATCCGGGGAATAACACCTGAGCACCAGTTCGGATTCCGTTCTGGCCACTGCACCGTCGAGCAGCTCCACAGGGTTGTAGGGCAAATACTAACTGCTTTTGACAATAAGGAGTACTGCAACGCCCTCTTTTTGGATATCCGGGAAGCATTTGATCGAGTATGGCACTCTGGAATCCTTCTTAAAATTAAACAGACTCTACCTGCGCCTTATTTCGGATTGCTGGTATCCTATCTAGAAGGAAGGCGATTTGCAGTTCGTTTTCACTCAGCCCTTTCTACCGAGCAAGATGTCGCAGCAGGAGTCCCACAGGGCAGTGTTCTTGGCCCTTTACTATACACCTTATACAGCTTTGACATGCCGCGCCCGTATGATTGCCTTCTAGGGAAGTCAATGCTGGCGACTTTTGCTGACGACGTATGTATAACATATAGGTCCCAAAGTGAGCTTGATGCAGCTGAAGTCATCCAGGACTATGCAACAAGATTTTCTGAATGGGCAAGGCGCTGGAATATCGGTATCAATAGCAGTAAATCGGCCAACGTTTGCTACACCCTCAAACGAAACACTCCACCAGCCATCTACATAGATGAAGAACCCGTACCACAGTCTAATGCAGCAAAGTACCTCGGTATTATTTTGGATCGCAGACTCACATTCTCAAAACACATAACCGACGTCAAAACACGTATACGTGCAAAGATTGCAAAGCACTTTTGGCTACTCCGCCCGTGCAGCAAATTGTCACTTTCCAACAAAGTAACAATTTATAAAACTATAATTGCACCAATATGGAGGTATGGGTGCCAGATCTGGGGGTTGGCTTGCGATAGCCAAATCCGAAGGATTCAAGTCGTCCAAAATAGAGCTGCTAGACTTATTTCCGGGTGCGAGTGGTATGTGCGAAACACAACCCTGCACAGAGACCTTAAGCTTACCACAGTATTTGATACTATAAACCAGCATTCAAGTCGCTACCATGAAAGACTGGGGCGTCATAGGAATCGGCTTGCTAGCGCACTGAGCAGATCACGCACACTAAGGAGGCTTAATAGGCGACAACCCAGGGACCTCATTCTCCGATCTCCTATGAGAAGGGTCAGCCGAGGCTGACACAGCACTATGATATTTTAATTTCAGATTTTTTTTTTTTTATTTTATTGTATAACTTTATTAAGGATTCTGCTAACCCTTTAGTTAGCCAGGGCGCCTAAATAGGCTGAATTAATAGCTGCCTAAAGGACACAATAGTTTGGGTTTTTAATTGTTAACTTTATGTCTGCTAACTTAAATATACATATAAAAAAAAAAAATAAAAAAAAAAAAAAAAAAGCTGCCAAGACCAAGGGGTTTTGAAATTGAAGTGCCGAAGTATGCGGTGAAAATTTAGCCAAACTGAATTTCACAACACAAGAATTCTTTCACTTAGTAAATTTCAATGATTGCCAAGAAGAAGTCACTTGTAAAACTTTCATGATTCCTAACTTAACTACCCTGTTAAATTAGATTTTAGGTCCGAATGTGGTTGGCCGCCAATTAAGTAAATCCAGTGGTCCAGTGGTCTTCCTTCTTCAGCAGAGGTTCCGTTTAGACACTGTTTATGTAGATTATGTTGGAGGGCTTGACTTCGCCCCCTTAGTAGCTATCACTAGCCTTGTGGCGTAGCGATTGATTGTAATTAATAACAATTGTGGTTATCGGCTGTGCGCCGGAACAAGCTGTGATTTTATTCGACACAAGACTAAGACTGAAGAGAATACAATTATGGAAACTAAGTTTACCCTCACAGCAATGCATCGCGCCACCACAAGTCGGCAAGCCGACTCAGCATTTCTTGCAGCGTGAAGCAACACTCTCAATAGGAAGTGTCAGCTTTCCGCTGCCAAGCGTTCTTTGCGCGGAGCGCTGAACCCAATAGTGGCGAGTCAGCATTGTTTATATAAAGCTACTTAGTTGTTATGAAGCAATACATTGTTATTGGTTAACTTGTATATCCGGAAGTTGTTCTCTTTTTTTTTTAATCACCGTTTCTCTTCACACAGCTGCATATTTAATCCAGTTAGTGTGTGCATAATGCATGTATTTTTAAATTTGTTTGACAAAAAATTACAGTCCGTTTTTCGAACATTTTTATACCCTTGCAGAGGGTATATTAATTTTAGCCAGAAGTTTGCAACGCACCTTAGGAGACATCTCCGACCCTATAAAGTATATATATTCTGAATCAGCATAAACAGAGGAGTCCAAAAATGGATGTCCGTCTGTCCGTCCGTCCGTCCGTCCGTCCGTCCGTCCGTCTGTTGCAACGCAAACTAGTCTCTCAGTTTTTAAGCTATCTTCATGAAACTTGGCATACAAGCTTCTTATTGCTGCGCGCTGTAAATAAGTCGGAACGAGCCAGATCGGACAGATATATCGTATAGCTGTCATAGAAACTATCGGCCGATTTTTGTTGTTTTTCAAGATATTGCAACAAGATTTGGCAAATCTTATTCTTATTACGTTCCTAATGTGCTGTCTAAATTGTATCAAAATCGGACCGCTATAACATATAGCTTCCATAGGAACAATCGGCTGAAAACAGGGTTTTTGTATGCAAACCTGTTTTGTTCTTGGAAATACAGCACATTATCAATACTTTTTAATGTTATACAGTAACCCGCCCTTATTTTTTCCATTTAAGTATCTCAGACGTTTATATTCTATAGCTGTTATAGGAACAATCAGTCAGTCCGTCTGTCTGTTGCAACGCAAATTAGTCCCCCAGTTATTGAGCTATCTTCATAAAAGTTGGCTCACAAGCTTCTTAATTCTGCCTTCATTAAATAAGTCGGAACGGACCAGATCGGACTGATATATCGTACAGCTGTCATGGAGCCTATCGGTCGATTTTCGTTATATTTCAAGATATAGCTATCAGGCTTACCACATCCAAATCTAAGTATGTCCTTAATAAAGTTTCATCAAAATCGAAGTTTTATAACTTATAACGATCAACGATCGGCCTAATGAAGGTACCTGTTGCAATTTTATGAAAATCTGAGTACTATTACATATAGCTGTGTACAACTGCAAGGGTATAAAACCTTCGGCAAGCCGAAGGTAGCCTTGCTTTCTTGTTTTTTTTGTAGTATTAGTTGATTTTATTCTGTTGTTGTTTATTTTTTTTTTTGTTTTATCAGGGGTTGCAGTGAGGGCCAGACTCGTTTCAACTTGTCACGGTCGCCATGTTATTAGTAGGGAAAACACTTGATACTTTTTGGTTTTAAGAATTTATTAATGAAGCGGAGAAGGTTCCGCTTTATTTGAATATTCATTCCATAATGTTCTTATGATCTACATATATAAGGTTTCTTACACTTAAGCTTAGAAGCAGCGCTGCCAGCGTAGGCTGCAGCGCAGCGACGCTTATATGCATATCTTATATATAAATATGTATTGTCGCCAAACGACGACTTTGGAGGAGTAGGAGCGCTATAGGCACCCATAGTAAGCGGTCAGCGCATAGCCAGCGTTGGAATTCTGACTATGCATTTATGTATGTATATACGTTATCCCCTTCAAGTGGATGCTCATATTACGCATACACTTGGGCCGGACTGTTTATGTACATATTGAAACAATGAGCTAAAATATGTTCGTATGTTATGATTACATACGAGTACAGTGATTAATCGATATAGGTGCATACCAAAGCAAGTATGATTAATTAAGCTAAATTCTAAATAAACTGAGCTCGATATACCCCATAGTTTTGCAAGTAATAGGTAGCAAGACATAGACAGTTAGACATAAGTAGCAGGGTACGAGATACAAGTAAACGCCCATTGTTCGGCGCCTATGCACACAAGCAACGGTGTCCCGACAGATTTCGCAGTGCATGTGTAACGGCGTCCTAACGAATTTCGGGCAGCGCGTGTGTAACAGCGTCCCGAAAATTCCACAAGCAAAGCGAAGCGAGGAGATGCAGGCGAGCAGCGCGAAGCGAGCAGAGACTTACATGCAGCGCGACACGAGCAGAGCCAGCCAAGCTTCAAGTCGCGAGCCGATCCGCGCAAGCGCCCGATCTATGCAAGCAGGGAGCTAAGCTAGACAAGCTCCATAGTCGCGCGACACGAACCGAAGCATTATCGGCCGAACATAGGCAACGACCGCGGGCAGCGGCGCCTAGGCAGCGACCGCGGACAGCGCCGGAGTAGCAGCGAAATGGAAGCAGTAGAATTAGATCAGAAGTTTGACGCCAGTGGAACAGGCCAGACGCGAACGCTCTCTAAAATAAAAGCAGTGACAGTAAACATATAAAGTGAAATAATAAAAGGACTCAAGGACAATGGCCCCATGCAAGGAAAGTCGAGGTAAGCGGAGCAAAACAAGGAAGCGAAATATTTAGAAGCAACGTATGGTGCGTAGTAGGCAGGGACAAAGGCATGATGTAACCCGTTAGGGAATAAGCGTAGGGTAGACAAGTGAACATTTGTAATAGAATAAGAATTTGTGAAGAAAATAAACAATAAACAATGCACAGGCATATTAAACTAACCTCACGGTCAATATTTAGTGATTTCTTGGTTACCTTTTTTCTTCGTTGTTAGCAAGAGTTTCGCGTGCGTGCACACATGGGTGTGCAATTGGAATAAGTCTAGAGGGCCATTAGAATTTAACAATACACAAAAGTTGTGCATACATTGTTTGGTTGTAGGGCATATAGTTTCCAAGTGTAAGGCATCAAAGCTTAGAGTTTGTTCGAGACCTCCCCATGCCTTGCTTCACAGGTATACTACTACTGTTCAAGGTGAGGTATCTACACTTCAAGCAACTATGGCAGACGTGCATTTGGGCCATGTATCAAATAATGCACAAATTGTTTTCGCCACAGTTGTCGTTAATGTCAAAGACAGATTTGGTCAGTTGCATCCTGCACGAGCCTTGCTTGACAGTGGTTCCCAAATAAATTTGATGTCCGAGAGTATGGCCCAGATGTTACGGCTCAAGCGGGAGCCATCATCCTTAGCTATTTCTATGGTTGAAGGTGCAACAATAGATATGTGCTTCTATTCAGTCGCGCATCAAATCTTACAATTTTCCGGCTGACTGTTGCATATTGAAATCCATTTCAACAGCACAGCCAGTATTTCAAATTGGAAAATTCCCAAAAATATAAAGCTGGCAGATCCAGATTTTTATAGGCCAGCTAAGGTAGACATTCTTTTGGGAGCAGAACTATTTTACGAATTGTGCGTGTTGGACAAATAAAATTGGGTTCTGAACTTCCAACAATGCAAAAAACGCTGCTAGGATGGATAGTAGCAGTCAAATATACTGGACAAGTTCCTAGGCATCAGTTCAGTGGGTGTTTGATAGCCCAAACTAATTGTTTTCTCGACTCGTTTGTTAACCGTTTCTGGGAATTGGATCAATGTCCGTTCGAGTCGAAGGCTGGTCGCTGGTGAACTGTTCTTCAAAAAACTGTAAAGTTATTTTCTAGTCGTTTCCAAGTGGATCTCCTCTTCTAGACCGATCCCAAAGTTCTTGGATTTTCCTTTAAAACTGCTGAAAGGCATTTTTTGCAAGTTTTCGACGCTGCTAGTAAGACGTCAACAGATTTTTCTCTAAACGAAACACTGATGGTGGGGCCGACAATTCAGAGGGAGCTATATTCAACCCGATTAATTTCCGGTTGAATAAGTATGCCGTAACTGCTGACATTTCAAAAATGTACAGGCAGATCAATATTTCTGAAAAAGACAAAAATTTGCAACTTATTTTGAGAGAGAAAATACTTCACAAAATATTCAAGCATACCGACTTAATACAGGCACATATTTTACAGCTTTTTGCACTATTTCTGGCAATACGCTGCTTGTTTGAGCTGGCCACTATGCACGCCCAATCACATCCTATTGGATCAGATGTGAGTAAAACGTGTTTCTATATAAATAATATATTGGCAGGTGCAGATAGTGTTAAAGAACTTAACGCTATTTGCAATCAAGTTCAGAAAATATTGGAATCAGGAGGTTTTCCACTTGCCAAGTGGGCAACCAACTGTAGTGATCTGTCGTTTAAAACAACAGCTGGTGACGAAGTGACTGTCAAGATTGATGAGCAGAGTTCCTTCAAAACTCTTGGGATGTATATCATCTCGACGTGGACAGTTTTGTTTCAGATAGGCCAACAGAACGCAACATATTGTCTGCTGTGTCTCGTTTATTTGACCCTCTTGGGCTGCTATGTCCAATTGTTACCAAGGCCAAAATGTTGTTGCAGGAATTGTGGAGGCTTAAAATAGACTGGGATGAAGCCATTCCAATGAGCCTTCACACGACATGGAATAGGTTTACCATGACGTTGCGCGATTAACATAAAATTCGCATTCCTCGATACGTATGTCTTCATACGTATCAAAAGGTTCCAATACATGGCTTTGCTGATGCATCCAGTCACTGCAAAGTCTTGAGTAGCTCCACTAACCCTGAAGACAAAACCCCGATTAGAGTTATGCGCAGCACTCTTGTTGGTTAAGCTGTGTCACCAAATTGCGACAACTCCAACCAAATTTCGTATTGAAAGTTTGAATTTCTGGTCGGATTCACATGTTGTGTTATACTGGCTTAAACGCGATTCTTGCACATTGGGCACATTTGTGGCAAATAGAGTTGCAGAAATTCAGGAGTTGTCGAATGGTATTGTGTGGCGTCATGTTCCAAAAGATGCTAATCCGGCGGATTTAGTGTCGAGAGAAACCGATATAGATGAGATTGTTAGCTTAGAGCAATTGCCTCACCTTCACCAGATTGATATAGCGTCAGAAATCAAAACTTCAGAAGATAGAAAATGTGCTGTTGTATGTACATTAGCAGAAGTTTAGCCAAATTTTTTTATAGAACTAATTAATCGTGGTGTCGGCATCAGAAAGAAATATTTATATCAAAAACTGATCGGCGTAGTCAAACGCACATCGTTCGAGAGCGAATTCAAATTACTAAAAAAAAATCAGCAGTTCTAGCACCAATGTTGCAGTCATTGAATCCATTAATTGAAAAATTTGAGAAAAATGGAATACAATTTGAGCTCATTAGAGTAGGAGGACATTTGTTACTCGGACCTCTCCCTTACGACGCTAAGTTTCCGTTTCTAATAACAAACAGTTCATAATTTACTCAACTCCGTAGGCACTACCAGGCTGGTCCAAAAGTTCTAGTTGGGCTTTTGAGGCAGCAAATTTGGGTGTTAAATGCTCGAAGTTTATGGACTGCAGTTGTGCGAACACATACACTGTTTGCATATAAACCAAAATTGTTGGGGCAAATAATAGGAAATTTGCCTGCTGATCGCCTTCGAGAAGGTCGGCCATTAAGAGGATGTGGAGTAGACTTCTGCGGGCCGTTCTAAGTCAGCTATAGGATAAGGGGTAGACCACCTGTAAAAATGTATGTTGCCGTTTTTGTTTGTTTTGCCTCAAAAGAAGTCCATTTAGAATTTGTAACCGACTTGTCAACTGATGCTTTTTTGAATGTCTTTAAAAGATTGATTGGGAGACGCGGACTGCCGGAGACGATGGTCAGCGACAACGCGACGAACTTCGTGAGAGCCAGCAACGTGAGAGAGGGGTACAGTGGAAATTTAGTTAAATTGTTATTATTATAATGTTACAAAGCACATTGAGTTGATAGAGTTAAGCTAGTTAAAGAGAATGCATATGAATTGTTTAGTGTAAGTTTCTCTTATATTTGTATGGTAAGCCGATCGGCAATGGCCGACGGCAAATATGAGAGTGCGTGGCCAAGCTGTGGTCACCGCTCGAGGCAGTATGGAATATTCTGTGAAGACAGCAGCAATTAAAGTTGTACATTGTGAACCGAACCACCGCGTCTTACACTTTTGTTATACCCTTCGACCATTGAAAATGGTCAAAAAAGGGACTACTAACTTTGTGCAATGTATGTAACAGGCATAAGAAGGCGTAAAAGACCCCATAAAGTATATATAATCTTGCTCAGGATCATTATCCGAGTCGATTGAGCACTGTCCGTCTGTCTGTCCGTCTGTCCGTCTGTCTGTTTGAGACAACGGATCTCAGCTATTAAAAAAGTTAGAGACACAAAATTTGGTATGTAGGTTCCCCCGCAAATCGGCAATTTGTGATTATTAAGCAAACTATTAAACTTATAAAGTTCTGTTTTGAAATGTATAATGCTAAATGCCATATGAAAATATCCGCCAAATTACAATCCCATCGGACCAATAACACAGAAGTTATTCAAGTCAACGTTTTCAGTACAAATGTACGAGCAGCAGCCTGCGCGCTACTTAATCAGTTGACGTCGACGTCGACGTCACTCTTAACGTGCGTCGCTGTGTGAGTGTGAGCGAGAAAGCTATATGTGCAAAATTACTGTTTGAAATTATGAGTGTGGTTACACGTTTGTAACGGATTTTAAAAATTGGGAGAAGGGTATCCTACTGTTGGGCGTTCGACTGTAGCCCTACCCACTTGTTTTTTTATAATTTTTTTTAGTTCGCTAAAAACGCTTAGCGAATTTTTCATTGGCGCCCGAGCAGGGACTTCGGTGTGTTTCAGTTTTATAATTGTTGTTGACAATTTTAATTGTTGCTTGGCCTTTACAGTCGTTTGTATGTGCGGGAAAAAGAAAACTTTAAACAAAGTTTATCGTTTTAAATCGAGTGCGAGAAAATTGCTGACCTTCTTCGTCGCCGCCACACCAGTGTTTGCTGCTACTGGACTGGGAATATTGCCGATAGATAATTCAAATCGATCAATGTCTATTGAAAACCTAGACTGCCTTCAGGTATTTAGTGCGACAAATTGAGCGTGTGTTATTGGATAATATTGTTGCAAATCGATGCGTAAGCATTTTAAAATTATTGAACAGCTCAATTTCTGGCACGTATATAACTAACACTTGCATGCAAAGTATTCTTGTCTATGTGTATGTTTGTACATACATTATTAACTGCTATTAATACATAAATCGCCTAACAAGCCGCCAAAATATTCTACGAACAGCAGACAACGGTACAAAATTACACATATGTACATAGAATAACATAAAACATACATACATACATATATTGGTTTTTGTATATACTACGGGTAATATTCGTTTGCATGATTTTTTTTATTTATTTAACGTCAACTAAGACAGTCGACTAGAAATTAAGATTAGTTTTTATTTTTAAATTATGATATAATTAAAATTAAAAAAAAAACGGAAATGATAAAAATTAAAAAGTATGATATTAAAATTGAATTTCATAAAAGGTTAAAAATTATCAAGAATATATATATATTTTTAAATGTAAAGTTTAAGTTTAAATTTAAATTAAAGTTAAATTTTAAGCTGGGAAATATAAAGCAAGATTTCCCGATCCAGTATTTGCTGCAAAGGATTGGGGAAAACCCAGTAAAACCAAATCAGATCGGTAAATTAGTATTAATTGTTAGGATGTATATTAATTGTTGTTAGGTGGTTTAATATAGATAATTTAATAGATGAAAGGGAGGATTCCGTGTTGATTACTCTAAAAAGCTTATTATAATCAGCACAGAGAACTCTAAAAGAATCATGCAAGCTATAGTTATTATTACAGAAACCCAACGAAAGTGGTACAAAATTCCGTGTGACCCTAGAAGGAACACAGAAGTTTAGTTGGTTAAGCAGGAAAGGAGAGTCAATGTCGTATTTTATAAGTTTTATTATAGCCATAACACCTAGCATAATACGACGGTTAGTTAAGGAGGGTAGGTTAATTAGCAGGAGTCGGCTTGAGTAAGGTGGTAAATCTATGTTAAAATCCCAGTTAAAGCGACGCAAAGCAAAGAGCAAAAATTGTTTTTGGACAGACTCAATTCTGTCTTGATGGACCTGGTATTGAGGAGACCATACACAGGATCCATATTCCAAAATCGGGCGAACAAGAGATGTGAATAACAATTTTGTCGTATAAGGGTCTTCGAATTCTTTAGCCCATCTTTTAATGAAGCCAAGAGCCCGATACGCCTTATTGACAATGTGTGTTATATGGCAATCAAATTTCAACTTATGATCAAAAAGAATTCGAAGATCTATTACTTCAACAATTCTGTGAAGTGGAAATTGATCAAGGTAGTTGACAACGTGAAAATTACTTCTATAAAAAGAAATGACCTTACACTTCGAACAGTTTGAATATAGCAAATTACAGCTATACCAAGTAAAAAATGAGTCAATATGGACTTGAAGTGAATTAGCGGTCAGTTCATTGTATGTTAAGCAAAGTTTCACATCATCAGATGGATGATCATTTATAAATAGGTTAAAGAGTAAAGGGCCCAGACGACTGCCCTGAGGAACACCAGAGGATACAGAAATAGGCTTAGATAACAAACATTTGAATAACACCCTTTGGGACCTACCAGTTAAGTAATTGGAGATCCAAAGGAGCAATGGGTAGGAAAAACCAATAAGATTAAGCTTATGAAGAAGAAGTAAGTGATTTACTGAATCAAATGCTTTGCTGAAATCTGTGTAGACCACATCAGTTTGCATTTTTTTCTGAAAACCTTTATTAATTAGTGAGGTGAATTCCAGAAGATTCGTGGAAGTCGATCTAGACAAAGCCATGTTGATGTGGCGAAATAAGTGACTTGCACTTATGTGTTAACTCTACGGTAATAATTTTTTCCAACAATTTTGGAATAGAAGATAATTTGGAAATACACCTATAATTCTTTACTTCCGACTTAGACCCATGTTTATGAAGAGGGATAGAAAAAGAGACAAGTTAAATAACTTGAAAATGGGTCTATATAAGCTATTGGCACAATATCTAAGTACGCATCCTGGTACTCCGTCAGGACCGGGATAGAAGATTGGATTAATAGAGCAGAGATTAGTCCGTAATGATTCCTCATCGATCATTTCACAAGAAACGGAATTTGATCTCTGAGTTAAATACGGATATGGAAGATTATTATCGTAGTTAGTAGAGGAATAGGTAGATTGAAAAAAGTCCGCAAACAGATCAGCAGCTTCTTGATCACTGGTTGCTTTCTTGTTTTCATATAAAAAACAAGAAAGCAAGGCTACCTTCGGCTTGCCGAAGGTTTTATACCCCTGCAGTTGTACACAGCTATATGTAATAGTACTCAGATTTTCATAAAATTGCAACAGGTACCTTCATTAGGCCGATCGTTGATCGTTATAAGTTATAAAACTTCGATTTTGATGAAACTTTATTAAGGACATACTTAGATTTGGATGTGGTAAGCCTGATAGCTATATCTTGAAATATAACGAAAATCGACCGATAGGCTCCATGACAGCTGTACGATATATCAGTCCGATCTGGTCCGTTCCGACTTATTTAATGAAGGCAGAATTAAGAAGCTTGTGAGCCAACTTTTATGAAGATAGCTCAATAACTGGGGGACTAATTTGCGTTGCAACAGACAGACGGACTGACTGATTGTTCCTATAACAGCTATAGAATATAAACGTCTGAGATATTTAAATGGAAAAAATAAGGGCGGGTTACTGTATAACATTAAAAAGTATTGATAATGTGCTGTATTTCCAAGAACAAAACAGGTTTGCATACAAAAACCCTGTTTTCAGCCGATTGTTCCTATGGCAGCTATATGTTATAGCGGTCTGATTTTGATACAATTTAGACAGCACATTAGGAACGTAATAAGAATAAGATTTGCCAAATCTTGTTGCAATATCTTGAAAAACAACAAAAATCGGCCGATAGTTTCTATGACAGCTATATGATATATCGGTCCGATCTGGCTCGTTCCGACTTATTTACAGCGCGCAGCAATAAGAAGCTTGTATGCCAAGTTTCAAGAAGATAGCTTAAAAACTGAGAGACTAGTTTGCGTTGCAACAGACGGACGGACGGACGGACGGACGGACGGACGGACGGACGGACGGACGGACGGACAGACGGACATCCATTTTTGGACTCCTCTGTTTATGCTGATTCAGAATATATATACTTTATAGGGTCGGAGATGTCTCCTAAGGTGCGTTGCAAACTTCTGGCTAAAATTAATATACCCTCTGCAAGGGTATAATAAGGTGGGAAACTATTAGATTTTCGTTTAATATTAATAAAGTTATAGAATTGTTTAGGGTTACGTGCAAATTCAAGTCGACAACGATTTAA
>JAEIFR010000161.1:0-19552 GCA_018904105.1 Zaprionus tsacasi
TTGGACGAAATGGACAAAATTGCTCACCTACTTAATACACTTTCGACTAACTATGAAGGAGTAATAACAGCTATAGAAACTCTTACTGAGACCAATTTGATATTAGACTTTGTTAAGACACGGCTACTCGATTATGAAATTAAGTTAAAAGGAATTAACAAAGACACAAGTGCTAATGTACTGCAAGCTATAGGCGATCGAGAGTCTAGGGAAAATACATACAAAAACAAAGCTAGGAAATCTATGAAGAAACCTTTTAAGAATAAGTCTAAACTAAAATGTTTTCATTGCAAGAAATTGGGTCATATAGAGAAAGATTGCTTTCAATGAAAAAGGCAGGTAGGAAACCAGAATGTTCCCGATGGAAATAATGTTAGAGAGAGACAGGCTCAGATGGCGACAGAAACACAGCCACGTTCGTTTGCATTTTTGATGAATGCAGAAGTAAGAAAGAGAAAAGAAAAGAAGAAGAAGTTAGAAACGCAGCAAAAATGCGTATTTGCATTTATGGTGAAATTAGCAAATTACACTGAAAAGCCAGACGAAGTAAATTTTATATTAGATTCGGGGGCATCAGATCACCTAGTGAATGATATTAATTTATTTGGCTATTGTGGCTATTGAGATTGCAAAGCGTGGAGAATTTGTTTATGCTACTGCAAAAGGACAAGTTAAACTTAACAGTTCTGGAAACAACATTACATTAAACAACGTGCTGTATTGTAAGGAAATCCCGCACAATTTGCTATCCGTAAAGAAGATGATAGATGCTGGAATGTCCGTCGAATTTAATAAGGATGGCATTAAAGTACTCAAAAACGGTAACTTGGTATTTGAAGGACTATGTGAGTATAATGTACCGACTGTTAAATTTACTTTAAATAGTAAGGTATATACATCTGCAATATCAAATGATGTAGAGTATCGCTTGTGGCATGAAAAAATGGGACATATAAGTGTTTGAAAATTCCTAGAAATTAAACGAGATGGCTTGTTTGAAGATAGTGAACTTATAAAAAACGTACAAGTAAATAGTAGTAAAGTAAGCAAAGAGTGAGGCTCATTTCAATTTAAAAATGGTTAATCTATAGATTGATAATGGAAGAGAACATCTCTCTAATGAAATGCGTGAATTATGTGTCGAAAAAGGTATCAGCTATCATTTAACGGTTCCTCATACCCCACAGCTAAATATGGTGTTGCAGAACGGATGATTAGAACAATCACTGAAAAAGCTCGCTCTATGATTAACTGTACTAAACTAAATAAAAGTTTTTGGGGTGAAGCTGTTTTGACAGCAACATATTTAATTAACAGGTCCCCAAGTAGAGCTTTAAAAAATATAAGAAAAACACCATTTGAGATGTGGCATAAAAATAAGCCAGTATTGAAGTAAAATATATATGTACTCTTATATGTTGACGATATAATAATTTCTACTAGTGATTCTGAAAGAATGTCTAAATTTAAAACATATCTTTTGAATAAGTTTCAAATGACTGATCTAAATGAAATACGATATTTTATTGGCATAAAAATTGAAAGAAAAAATGATCAAATTTGTCTCAGTCATGAGATCTGACTTATGATCTTAAAAATGTTTTAAAAAAATGCAATATGGAAGATTGTAATCCGGTTGGGACTCCACTTCCAAGCAAAATAATTTATGAGGCTTTGCAAGTAGAAGAGTCATATGAAGCACCATGTAGGAATTTGATTGGTTGTTTAATGTACGTAATGTTATGTACACCACCGGATTTAAGTACATCGATAAGTATCTTAAGTCAATATACTAACTACAATAACAGAGAATTATGACAATGTCTTAAAAGAATTTTAACATATCTAAAAGGAACTGTCAATTTAAAGTTATCATTTAAAAGGAATTTGAAAGTAAATAAAATTCTGTATGTTGATTCTGATTGGGCCGTAAATGAGACTGACAGAAGAAGTACTACAGGGTATATATTTAAAATGTTTGAAAATTGTTCAATTTGCTGGAGTACTATGAAACAAAAGTCTGTTGCTCTCTTTATCTACCGAAGCTATATATATATGGCCTTATTCGAAGGAGAAAGGGAAGCATTATGGCTAAATTCATAAACAAATGAAATTAAATTAGAATTAAATGGTCCAATAGTTATTTTCGAGGATAACCAAGGTTGTAAAAGTATAGCCAATAATCCCACATGCCACAAGAGAAATAAGCACATAGATATCAAATATCATTTTACCAGAGAACAAATTGAAAACAAACTAATTTGTGTTAAGTATCTTTCCACAGATTTACAATTGGCTGATATTTTGATAAAGCCACTACCAACTGCCAGATTCATTGTACTGCGAGACCAACTGGGGCTAACCGAATCTTAAATTATCAAAATAAATGGACAAATGGGCTAAATGGGCAAAATGAATTTTTATATAAAGTCTAAATTTTTATATATGTGTCGGAGCGCGACTCCTGCAATTTTGGGAATCATTTCTATGATTTCACATTCTGATGAAATTGTAGAAATGTGGTGAAACTCTATGATTTCACACACTGATGAAATTGTAGCATTGTGGTGAAATTCTGACAAGCACTGCAGCAGAGGCGCAGACGGCCTCTGCAGCTGAGTGAGGTCCAATCTGGTTGTCATAAATAGTGTGTTAGAGAGGGATGACAATATAGTGAACGCCAGTGTTGTATATGGACATGATAGAATATGAGAAAGATTGGTAAAGGAAGAAAATCACCTCAGTGACGCTTGACTGGTGGAATCGATTGGAACTTGCTGTGCTGCTGCACCATAATTATAAAAATTATAAACAAAGAAATGGATAAAACTCCCCCATTGCCGACATCAGAAGTGGGATCGCCTTCGCCACAAGAGCATAGCTCTGATCAGTATATGGCTGCGTTGGAAGCACAAAATCGTAACCTCATGGAAATAATAAAAACCATGCACGCATCGAGAGCACCGGCGTTAGATGAAAAGTCTTTGCACGTCACACTGCCAAAATTCTGCGCTGACAGCGCTGGAGCGGATCCATCTGCATGGTGCACCACGGTGGACTTAATCTTTGCAGATAATGCGCCTGTAGGCAGTGCGCTCGTAATAGCGTTGAGCAAAGCGCTAGAAGGCAGTGATTCACAATGGCTGTCGCAGATATGCTTCGCTGGAATCACATGGCCGCAGTTTAAGGAACTGTTCATACAGCGATTCGTAGGGATTGAGACGACGGCTGCCATTCTCATGAACGTTTTGAATGGACGTCCAAAACCTGGAGAGAGTTTTGTCCAGTATGGAAGTCGCATTGTCACCCTGTTGCTGTCTAAGTGGAAGGCCAAGGATTTGGAGGAGATTGCAGAATCGGTAGCGTTGGCTCACATGGCACAAATCGATAATAATTTGTTGCGTTGGGTGTTTACGACAAATGTGGCCACACGCAATGATCTTCAGCAACAGCTGCAAGCTTACGCCTTCATGAAACGTAACAACGAAGATGATTCTGCCCCAGAAAAGAAGAAATCAAGAATGCAGTCGCAGACTAAGTGTCATTTTTGTGCGAAAGTTGGCCACAAATTCGCCGAATGCCGCGCTCGAAAGGAAGGTACATCAAACACACAAGGAAGAAGCTACAGCGGAAGCAGCACGTCTGGGTCAAAAGATCGTTCGAACATAAGATGTTTTAAATGCGACGAAATGGGGCATGTGGCTTCTGTATGTCCCAAAGGCAACAACAAAAACATCGAAAAGCGAGTTGACGTATGCAAATTAAGTGAGCCAAGTGGATTATTCTTTCAATCGGGTGAGCCCTTTCCATTGTTTTTCGATTCGGGAGCCGAATGTTCTTTGGTAAAAGAAAAATTATGTAACAAATTAGCTGGCAAGAGAATTAATAATCTAGTTATTTTAAGAGGTATTGGTGACAATATTGTTAAGAGCCACTTGCAAATAGTATCAACTGTCCAAATGTCTCAATTTAATTTAGAAATTTTGTTTCATGTTGTAGTGGATAACTATTTAAAGCACGACATAATGATTGGCCAAGACATATTAAAGCTTGGTTTCGGTGTACTGATTGAATCTGATAAATTTATGGACGTCCAAAACCTGGAGAGAGTTTTGCCCAGTATGGAAGTCGCATTGTCACTCTGTTGCTGTCTAAGTGGAAGGCCAAGGATTTGGAGGAGATTGCAGTATCGGTAGCGTTGGCTCACATGGCACAAATCGATAATAATTTGTTGCGTTGGGTGTTTACGCGCAATGACCTTCAGCAACAGCTGCAAGCTTACGCCTTCAAGAAACGTAACAACGAAGATGATTCTGCCCCAGAAAAGAAGAAATCAAGAATGCAGTCGCAGACTAAGTGCCATTTTTGTGCGAAAGTTGGCCACAAATTCGCCGAATGCCGCGCTCGAAAGGAAGGTACATCAAACACAAAAGAAAGAAGCTACAGCGGAAGCAGCACGTATGGGTCAAAAGATCGTTCGAACATAAGATGTTTTAAATGCGACGAAATGGGGCATGTGGCTTCTGTATGTCCCAAAGGCAACAACAAAAACATCGAAAAGCGAGATGAGGGCATAAACAGAATCTTGGCTCAATTGAATAATGAAGACATGGAGGCAAATATCGATAAAACATATGAGGTCCAAACTGGATTACTATATCGCAAAATACAGCGTAATGGCAAAACTCGTTGCCTACCAGTAATCTCTAAAGCGTTTAGGTGGTCCGTGATAAATCATGTACACGAAGCTGTAATGCATTTGAGGTGGCAGAAAACTTTAGACAAGGTCTACGAGAAATATTGGTTTGAGAATATGACCAAATATGTAAGAAAATTTGTGGAAAATTGCATGACATGCAAATTGTCCAAGCCTTCATCAGGAAAAATACAAATTGAAATGCACCCAATTCCCAAGATTGACATACCGTGGCATACCGTTTACGTAGATATAAGTGGGAAGCTTAGTGGAAAGAACGATCTAAAGGAATATATCATAGTTCAGATAGATGCGTTCACTAAGTTTGTTCACTTGTATCATACTCTAAATCTTGACTCGGAAAATTGTATTAAAGCTATAAAGTCAAGTATGTCTTTCTTTGGAGTTCCCAGTCGTATTATAGCGGATCAAGGCAGAAGTTTTGCCAGCAACAAGTTCCGTGAGTTTTGTTTAACAAACAGGATTGAGTTGCACTTAATAGCTACAGGTGCCAGCAGAGCAAATGGGCAGGTTGAAAGGGCGATGAGCACTCTTAAGACTATGCTTACTGCTGTGGAAACGAGTCAGCGATCATGGCAAGATGCGTTGGTAGAAATCCAGCTAGCCATGTATTGCACCACAAATCGAGTCACTAAAGCAAGTGCTTTGGAATTGCTGATAGGAAGAGAAGCTAGGCCTTTTGGGTTGTTGCCAGTCGATGTAGAAGAAAGTGTAGTCGATAGAGAACAGATGACGGCACAGGCCAAAGAAAACATGCAAAAGAATGCACAGTACGATAAACAAAGGTTTGATAAAAACAAAGCAAAAGTAGTTCGGTATAAGGTAGGCGATCATGCTTTAGTGAAAAGCGAGGAGCGGCATCAAACAAAGCTTGACCCCAAATTTAAGGGCCCATTTCAGGTAATTAATGTACTAGATGGTGATCGATACGAGTTGAAGTCTTTAGTTAATAAGCGAACATATAAATATTCGCATGAATGGCTAAGAGCGCTACCAGACAGACGATTGACAGCAGAATGTAATGGTGATTCCCAAGAGGGAAAAGAGTTGAAAGATGGCACTAGTGATCGTGCATCTGTGTTCCAAGAGGGGAAAGATTTGGTAAACGGCACGAATGAAATGGCGTGTGTTCAAAAAGAGTAATGAGAATATCTCGCAGGGACGAGAAGTGTTATGGCGGGGGTCAAGAGATTGGGTGTGAGAGAAAACATGCCAATGTTGATATGCGAAATTAAAGTTATGGAAAATCTGAATAGTTTGAAGTTTTGATACGTAAATTTGAGATGTCTTAATAATTAAGTTTGTAAAAGGAAAATCAATCATAAGATGAATTGTCAATTAATGTTTGTGTAAGCGGCTCTATAAGTTAACAAATGTAAGAGAGAAAGATATTGAAGTCTGTTAAATAAATTGAAATTGAGTTGATGAAATTGTGTGACTTGGACTTGAGTGGTGGATTAGACACACGAGGACGTGTGATAGGTCAGGAAGGCCGTGTCGGAGCGCGACTCCTGGAATTTTGGGAACCATTTCTATGATTTCACATTCTGATGAAATTGTAGAAATGTGGTGAAACTCTATGATTTCACATACTGATGAAATTGTAGCATTTGTGGTGAATTTCTGGCAAGCACCAATCTGGTTGTCATAAATAGTGTGTTAGAGAGGGATGACAATATAGTGAACGCCAGTGTCTTATATGGACAAGATAGAATATGAGGAAGATTGGTAAAGGAAGAAAATCACCTCAGTGACGCTTGACTGGTGGAATCAATTGGAACTTGCTGTGCTGCTGCACCATAATTATAAAAAACAAGTGGGTAGGGCTACAGTCGAACGCCCGACAGTATGATACCGTTCTCCCAATTTTTAAAATCCGTTACAAACGTGTAACTACACTACATATAGCTTTCTCGCTCACACTCACACAGCGACGCACGTTAAGAGTGACGTCGACGTCGGCGTCAACTACTGAAAGCAGCGCGCAGGCTGCTGCTCGTACATTTGTATTGAAAACGTTGACTTGAATAACTCCTGTGTTATTGATCCGATAGGATTGTAATTTGGAGAATATGTTCATATGGCATATAGCTTTATACATACCAAAGCAGAACTTTATTAGTTTAATAGTTTGCTTAATAATCGTAAATTACCGATTTTCGGGGGTGGTGGGCGTGGCATCAAACATTTGAAATAAACTTTGTCTGCCTATTATATATAGGAACCTCCATACCAAATTTGGTGTCTCTAGCTTTTTTAATAGCTGAGATCTGTTGTCTCATACAGACGGACAGACGGACAGACGGACAGACGGTCAGACGGACAGACGGACAGACAGACGGACATGGCTCAATCGACTCGGCTAGTGATCCTGAGCAAGAATATATATACTTTATGGGGTCTGCCACGCCTCCTTATGCCTGTTACATACATTGCACAAAGTTAGTATACCCTTTTTTGACCATTTTCAATGGTCGAAGGGTATAATTATTAACCAAAATGGATAAAACTCTCCCATTGCCGACATATATATATTCTGAATCAGCATAAACAGAGGAGTCCAAAAATGGATGTCCGTCTGTCCGTCCGTCCGTCCGTCCGTCCGTCCGTCTGTTGCAACGCAAACTAGTCTCTCAGTTTTTGAGCTATCTTCATGAAACTTGGCATACAAGCTTCTTATTGCTGCGCGCTGTAAATAAGTCGGAACGAGCCAGATCGGACCAATATATCGTATAGCTGTCATATAAACTATCGGCCGATTTTTGTTGTTTTTCAAGATATTGCAACAAGATTTGGCAAATCTTATTCCTTTTACGTTCCTAATGTGCTGTCAAAATTGTATAAAAATCGGACCACTATAACATATAGCTGCCAAAGGAACAATCGGCTGAAATTAGGGTTTTTGTATGCAAACCTGTTTTGTTCTTGGAAATACAGCACATTATCAATACTTTTAAATGTTATACAGTAACCCGCCCTTATTTTTTCCATTTAAATATCTCAGACGTTTATATTCTATAGCTGTTATAGGAACAATCAGTCAGTCCGTCTGTCTGTTGCAACGCAAATTAGTCCCCCAGTTATTGAGCTATCTTCATAAAAGTTGGCTCACAAGCTTCTTATTTCTGCCTTCATTAAATAAGTCGGAACGGGCCAGATCGGACTGATATATCGTACAGCTGTCATGGAGCCTATCGGCCGATTCTCGTTATATTTCAAGATATAGCTATCAGGCTTACCACATCCAAATCTAAGTATGTCCTTAATAATAAAGTTGCATCAAAATCGAAGTTTTATAACATATAACGATCAACGATCGGCCGAATCAAGGTACCTGTTGCAATTTTATGAAAATCGGAGTACTATTACGAGGGTCGTTTGATAAGTCCGTGACTTTTGGAATAAAATATATTTGGAGAATATGCTGGATGGGGTAGCAGTTCGTAGCCCAATTTATGAAATTTTGCCATGCTGACTACACACGTGTGCACCCGTGCATTGTCCTGATGGAACAGCACTTTTTTTTTCGCCAAATGCGGTCGTTTCTGCTTCAAATCAATATCGAATCTGTCCAAAAGCTCTGAATAATATTCGCCGGTGATCGTTTTACCCTTTTCAAGGTAATCGATGTGAATGATACCTTGTGCATCCCAAAAAACTGTGGCCATGACCTTGTTGGCCGACAGACCCACCTTGGCCTTCTTTGGTGCACGTTCACCCGGAGAAACCCACTGTCTTGATTGTTCTTTGGTCTCTGGTGTGGTGTGGTGGATCCATGTTTCGTCTACGGTAACGAAACGGCGCAAAAATTCGTTTGGATTGCGGTTGAACATCGCCAAACACTCCTTTGAAATGGTCACACGGTTGCGCTTATGGTCGTGTGTGAGCAATCGCGGCACCCATCGCGCGGAAAGCTTTTTCATGTCCAAATATTCATGTAAAATGTGATGTACCCGTTCAGTTGAGATGCCTACAGCCTCAGCTACCTCACGCACTTTCATTCTCCGATCATCCAATATCATTCCATGGATTTTGTCGACGATTTCTGGCATGACGACCTCTTTTGGGCGACCTGAACGTTCGGCATCACTTGTACTGGTACGACCACAACGGAACTCAGTAAACCATTTCTTAACCATTTAAATTGATGGTGCAGAGTCCCCATAATATTTATCAAGTCTTTCCTTGGTTTCGGTGATGGATTTTTTACGCAAAAAATAATGCTTAATTAGCACACGAAATTCACTTTTTTCCATTTTCGTTAAAATTCACGAGATCGTCTGCTTTCAATGCCTATAAAACGCAAACCCTTGCACACAGCTATATGTACGAGGGTCGTTTGATAAGTCCGTGACTTTTTGTATTTGCCGCGCACCTGCTCTAAATACAACACTGCTCCTGTCAGCAGTTATCGATTAACAGCTGACTGTAAAATTTTGAGAAAGCTGCGTTTTTTGGTTTGCGTTTTATAGGCATTGAAAGCAGACGATCTCGTGAATTTTAACGAAAATGGAAAAAAGTGAATTTCGTGTGCTAATTAAGCATTATTTTTTGCGTAAAAAATCCATCACCGAAACCAAGGAAAGACTTGATAAATATTATGGGGACTCTGCACCATCAATTTCAATGGTTAAGAAATGGTTTACTGAGTTCCGTTGTGGTCGTACCAGTACAAGTGATGCCGAACGTTCAGGTCGCCCAAAAGAGGTCGTCATGCCAGAAATCGTCGACAAAATCCATGGAATGATATTGGATGATCGGAGAATGAAAGTGCGTGAGGTAGCTGAGGCTGTAGGCATCTCAACTGAACGGGTACATCACATTTTACATGAATATTTGGACATGAAAAAGCTTTCCGCGCGATGGGTGCCGCGATTGCTCCACACACGACCATAAGCGCAACCGTGTGACCATTTCAAAGGAGTGTTTGGCGATGTTCAACCGCAATCCAAACGAATTTTTGCGCCGTTTCGTTACCGTAGACGAAACATGGATCCACCACACCACACCAGAGACCAAAGAACAATCAAGACAGTGGGTTTCTCCGGGTGAACGTGCACCAAAGAAGGCCAAGGTGGGTCTGTCGGCCAACAAGGTCATGGCCACAGTTTTTTGGGATGCACAAGGTATCATTCACATCGATTACCTTGAAAAGGGTAAAACGATCACCGGCGAATATTATTCAGAGCTTTTGGACAGATTCGATATTGATTTGAAGCAGAAACGACCGCATTTGGCGAAAAAAAAGTGCTGTTCCATCAGGACAATGCACGGGTGCACACGTGTGTAGTCAGCATGGCAAAATTTCATAAATTGGGCTACGAACTGCTACCCCATCCAGCATATTCTCCAGATTTAGCCCCCTGTGACTATTTTTTGTTTCCAAACATGAAGAAATGGCTCGGCGGTAAGAGATTCGGGTCAAATGAAGAGGTCATCACAGAAACAAACGACTATTTTGAGGGCCTTGAGAAAACCTATTATTTGGAAGGAATAAAAAAATTGGAAAAACGCTGGACTAAATGTATAGAGCTAAAAGGAGATTATGTTGAGAAATAAAACGCTTCTTTGACGAAAAAAATATATTTTATTCAAAAAGTCACGGACTTATCAAACGACCCTCGTATAAAACCTTCGGCAAGCCTTCGGAAGGTAGCCTTGCTTTCTTGTTTTTTTTATTTATTTAACGTCAACTAAGAGCAGTCGACTCAAAGACTAAAATAAAATAAAATAAAATAACAAATATAAATTTAAATTAAAAATATAAGTATAATTTGAGTTGAAAATAAGGATATTAATTAAAAAAAAATTTTTTTTTTTAGTTATTTCATTATTATTCAATCATTTAATTATTTATTTAATTAATTAATTAATTAATCTGGGAAAAAAAAGATAATTTTAGTTGATCCAACATTTGATGCAAAGGTTTGGGGAAACCCAGAATACCCGATCAGATCAAAAAAAGTGTGTTAATGGATTAAAGCGCTCGTAACGCCCGAGGAGCGAGGTTAACGAATAGGAAGGTCGCGAGATCGCTAACATCTAGCTAGGTGAGAAAGTAGTGAAAGTTTGGTTATTAGTCGATTGGCTGTTACATATAATAAAGTAGTATTTGTTGTAGTCCAAACATAATACCCTGAATGGTTCGTGCAAGGCATAGTTCGACCTACAACTAGGAAGAGTTAGTGGAATATAATTTCTCGTTAGTCGGCAAGGGACAGAGAAGTGTAAGCGGCTAACCAAGTCATCACTGTCAATGTCGCCTTTAATAAGGTTATTAATAAAAACTACACCAAGCATAGTACGCCGATTGCCTAAGGAAGGTACAAGTAGATTAAGTAGAAGAAGTCTGTTAGTATAGGAAGGTAGTCTTAAGTTTGAATCCACGCAATGCGAAAATCAAAAAGTTCTTTTGTACATATTCAATGCGGTCCTTGAAAACTGAGGACACCAAACAGATGATCCATACTCCAGAATAGGACGCACAAGTGAGGTATAAAGGGTCTTAAATATATAAGGATCATTAAATTCTTTAGCCCACCCCTTAATAAATCCGAGTACACTCATTGCCTTATTGACTATGGAAGAAATGTGCTCGGAGAACTTGAGTTTAGTTTCCAGGCGTACTCCAAGGTCGTCCACAGAGTTAATTCTTTCCAGAGGACAACCACATAAAGTGTAAGATTCTTACTTAGGACTGGCACGAGAGAATGTCATCAACTTGCATTTTGAGCTGTTCAGATTTAATAGGTTAGCACCACACCAACTGTTAAAACTATTGAGGTCGGCTTGAAGGGATGAATGACAGGAGTCATCTTTAAATTGAAAGCAAAGCTTTACATCATCCGCATACATAAGAGTACGCGAGTTAAGTATGGCCGAAGGAGGTAACTTGAAAATAGTCAGAAAGAACATTTTTAAAGAAGACTCTTTGTGTTCTGTTGGCCAAATAACTTATAAGCCAGCTTAAAAGATTTGGTGAGAAACCAATAATATTTAGTTTATGTGCAAGAAAGGAGTGATTTACTGAGTCAAATGCTTTACTGAAGTCAGTATAAATGACGTAAGTTTGAAAATTTTTCTGAAATCCCTTTATTATAAAGGATGTAAGCTCAAGTAAATTTGTCGAGGATGAACGACGTTTTAAAAATCCGTGCTGACAAGGAGATATGACGGATCTACAGAAATGCTGCAAGTGAGGAGTTATGACATTCTCGAAGAGTTTTGGAATACCCGATAATTTTGAGATACCTCTATAGTCTCTTCATGTGGTGCGGTAAAATGAAAGATTCCTTCTATATGGAAGGGAAGGTGGAAGTTTTCAGGGACAGCGAGAAAAGTTTGAGCAATTTCACAACTTACGGCACAGTATCGAAGGACGCAACTAGGAACTCCGTCAGGATCAGGTGATAAAACTGGTTTCATCGAACATAAATCCCTGAAAATCGAACTTTCGTTTAATTGTGGGGCGAAAGTGCCATGAGAAGGGGGAATGGTGAAAGGATAAGAATTTAAATCGCGTGTTGAAATTATTATTGCTTCATACAGTTGACGTCCCTTTGCAGTCGTAAGTCTGGATCCCAATATTATGTTTTTGGCATTTTAGTCACCTCCTGCCAAAAACCGGTGATGGGGTAAGGCGCTGATGCGCTGTTGAGGCAGGTCTCTTATGTTAGAATCTTATGTCTTTAAATTAAAATACTCGATTTAAAAAATTTCCGTGTGGTTTATTTCACTTGTTGCTTGATACTGACCATGACTTGCTTAATTAGGGATGACAATTCTTTTTCCTTAGAGATGGTAGTACTTCGATAACTTATAAGAATAAATACCAACAACGAACTAAATACTAACTATTCAACATGAACATTCCGCCCCCCTTGCCTAGTTGTTCAGCAAATGCAGGAGCCGGAGAGAACCCACCCGAAGATGGTGTTCTGTGCTAGTGGGGCCTTCGAGGTCCCGGGTATGGTTCCGGGCAGTATTAAGCGACCGTAGACGTCCGCTCCGACCACCAAGGAGATGGTGTTGGGCTTAAAGAAGCGGTCATTGGCCAGGGTGACGCTGGCAAAGGAGTCCTGAAGCCCCTCTGGTAACTCCCTAAACAGGGTGCGGAGTTGGAGCTGGTTCTCCGTCTTGAGGACCACATCCAGCCTGGTGGATTTCGCCACCGGAGAACGGATGATCGCGAAGCACGCCCATTCCCGGCCAACGCGAGCCACTGCTAGCCCCAACGCCGTTGGTATTGAGGCATTGATGCGGCTGAGCGGCGAGCATGGATCGAGCATGACTAGCACTGTAAAGGTCTTGGTCCCAGTGTCCACCAAGACGGTCGCTTTTGGCAAGATGCTCACGCTTCTCATTTGAATGAGAGGGTGACCCCAGGAGCGACAGGAGTGGCGGCCCTTGGCTGTCTAGCCGTTGACCGTTGCCGTGGGGTCCTCTCACCTCTAGTTCGTGTCGATCGGCGAGGTCCATCAGCAGCATCTAGGTGTAGGAGCGTGTGGTGCTCTCCCTGGCACTCACGACGTGTGTCTGTTGACCTGCAGGACCTTCCGGAATGCTGGTGGGCCAGGCAGTTTGGGCAGTACCGGTTGGCCAGCTCGGAGTTGCTTTTCTGCGCTTAATTGCAGGAAGCGATTGCACTTTCCAGCGCATGCACTCCTCGGCAGATACGGCACCGGAATACCCTCGCGACTTCCGGATGGGAATTGTTTTAGTTGCTGCGAGGCCGCGGAGTCATCTAGTAATCTGCTTGTAAGGGAAATAGAAAATTTTTTTTGAAATTATTTTGGATACTTGAGGGATGACACATGATAAACACGTAGGAGGAGAGATCAGGAGTCACAACTGGGTCGGAAGGAGTACTAGTTTCGCTACGGGTCTCCTGACTATTCCTCTGCTTGTGAGGAGGTCGACAACACGGACGAGGCCGTCTGCGCCTGGGTGAGCGCCGATCACTCTGCCAAGACGCCATTCATTGGGTGGAAGGTTGTCATCCTTTATGACAACTATATCATCGGTCTGCATATTCCTTTCAGAATACAGCCATTTGTTACGTTTGTGCAGTTCCTGAAGGTATTCGTGCTTCCATCGCAAGCAGAACTGCTGGCTTTGAGCCTTAAGCCATTGCCATCGATTGATGATGGATGCCGCATCAGACTGGATTTCGGGCTTAGTTGCTGCGAGGAGGGAACCACCAGTGAAAAAATGGCCTGGAGTAAGGGCCAACAGGTCAGTCGTATCCTCGGATAAAGAACACGGTGGTCTGGAGCTCAGACAGGCTTCTATTTTACACAGGAGAGTTGAAAGCTCCTCGAAAGTGTACTTATAGGAAGAAGTTGCCTTGTAGAAAGAAGTTTTGAAACTCTTCACCCCCGCTTCCCAGAGACCACCCATATGTGGAGCTCTGGGGGGGTTGAACCGCCACGCTATCTGCTGGTGACTATAATGATTGACCACTGTCGATCTTGTTGCCTCCAAGAAATCTTGTGTCAGCACGTTGGAGGCTCCGAGAAAAGTCTTTCCGTTATTCGAAAAGACCTGTGCGGGGCCGCCACGCCTCGATACAAAACGCGCGAAGGCAGCTGGAAATTTTTCAGTGGTGAGATCAGAAGCAGCTTCTAGATGGATTGATCTAGTGCTGAAACACACAAATAGACACACAATCATAGTCAAACATGCTCAGCCTGTATAATTTTTGATCTCGAAAGTCCACGCAAAATCAACACCAGTGTGTGTAAACGGACGTGAGAAAATGGATCGCTCTGTGAGGAGGACTCCCATGAGTTGCGATTGGAGCTTTTTCTTGTGGATTGTGCAAACCCGACAGGAGTTCGTTATGGTTTTCAACAAGTTTTTTAACTTTGGTACCCAAAACTTGGATAAGATGAGCCGTGTTATAAGCTGGCTCCCGCAATGCAACGTAATCTTGTGAGTGAATTGAGCCATGAGCCGTGTGAAGTTACTGGAATACGGAAGGAGAATCGGATGCTTCTCATCGCAACTTAAGGAATCGGATGCCTTCACACGCCCACATGCTCTCAGAATTCCCTTTGGATCTAGGAATGGATTAAGATTGTCTAACGTGCTAGCCCCTGGGATCGCCTTCTTGGAGCACAAGCAGTGGTACTCTGTCGCAAATCCTGCTCTTTGAGTGCACTGTATAAGCCTTTCGTGTGCTTGGGCTAATTCGTCTACGCTGACTTCGGACGGCAAAATTATATCCGACTTTTTGCACCGATTAATGAAACGCTGGATAATCGCGGTTACTCGGACTGCTCTGTTGAAGCTGGAAAAACGTGTGGAGAAATCAGTCGTGTTCGGAACAGCCAGGAAACAATTTTTGACTGGACGTTTCTCCAAGTCCGTTTCCGATTTACTATCAGAGCTGAGTGGACATAGTTCTCGTGCGCTGCTCAGCCATTGGGGCCCTTGCCACCACAGCTGGCTATCCCGCAGGTCCCGAGCCGACACCCCTCGGCTTGCCAGATCGGACCTAACATGGTGCCACGTCCCTTCAATTGAGCTCTGGGCAATTTTCGCTACTCGATTTGCCACGAAAGTCGTCCAGGAACATGGAGGCTTTTGTAGCCATGCCAAAACAATGGTAAAATCAGTCCAGAATGAAAAATTGGAGCCTTCTAGAAGAGAAGAAAGAAGCGCCGCGCATAGATCCACAAGCTGCATGGCACCGCACAGCTCTAAACGTGGTAAAGATACTGTCTTGATGGGTACAACTCGTGTCTTTGCAGCGAGAAGATGAGTGGATACAGTGCCGTTTTGTACGACACGAACATATATTGCCGCTCCGTATGCGCGGGAAGCATTACAGAAACCGTGATACTGAATTACTTGGAGGGACCTCTCGCATGTGGCCTAAGTCCAAATACTCCTGTACTACGGAATCGTATTGGAGCTTCAATTCACGGTTTTTTTTGAACCTATTCTCGCTTCGGAGAATTTGAGACAGCGCTATGGACCTGGAATGTCCACAAACTTTTGTTGTCAGGAGAGTCACAACATACCTCCCCTCACTATTCCTGGTTGTGGTGTGAACAAAAATGCATTCGCAGTCGGAATCTGACTTCTTTACCATCTTCGATGGTAGATCTTCCACCTCCCAAAACCTTGTTAAAAGGTTTTCGAGTTTTTGGTTTTGGCTGAAATAACTTTGGAATTGGTTGGCTTCTCACAGGACCTGAAAGGATCCACCCGAAAATGGTCTCTTGACCAAGAAGTGACCCACAAATATTGGATCTGGAGCCGCCAAAGGTACAGGCTGGGAGGATGTCTGCGCCAATAAGCACGTCGATCTGCGAACTCCGGTAAAATGAGGGATCAGCCAAAGGTAAATCAGGAAGTTCATTTACGAAATTAGACGGAATCGGATACGATGGAAGATTGCCCGCCAGATGACGCAAGACGAAGGCTGAAGCTTCAATCATGATGCGGGGTTTCGATGGAGAGCTAATATCGAAGGAGCTTTGCAGCTACGGCTTGATTTAGGCCGGCTACTTGCGCATGGACATTTTGGAAAAATGGTTTCACAATGTTGAACATGCGTTCGGAAATAAAGGTCGCTTCAGATCCTGAATCGATCAAAGCACGAGCCTTAAAGTATGTACCCCGATGGTAGATATTTATTACTGCGGTTCCTAATAGAATGTTCTGCGAATTGGATGCGAAATAATTTTGAACATTTGAGGAACTAGTGGACTGCATATTGTGATGTGAATTTTCTGGAGTGGCAGGGTTTGCCGAATTTGAAGGAGCCGCAGAAATTTGCGGATTGACGTCACGGTGAAGCAGAGTGGAAATTTCGCTTAGCGTTTTTAGCTAACAATATACTTGTAATTAATTAAAAAACAAAAGTCTAAGACGCGGTGGTTCGATTCAAAATTACAACTTTAATTGCTGCTGGCTTCACAGAATATTCAATACTGAATTCGAGTGGTGACGGCAATTGCCGATCGTCTTACCATTCCAATATAAGAGAAACTTACACTTAACAATTCATATGCATTCTCTTAAACTAGCTTAACTCTATCAATTTAATTTGCTTTGTAACATTATAATACTTTTAATTTAACTATAATAATATTTATATAATATTTAGTATTATTAGTGATATTTATAATTATATGCTGCTCAGACATTCCGGCCCCGTTGTCGAGCTCCGGTCTTCTATCAATGGCAGTCGAGCAAGCTTATGTACTGGGCGTTTCGTAGTGCCTGTGGCCGTAGCTCTGCCACTTGGACCTTGCCGTCCTCCTTGAATTGTGCGCGTTACGCGCCCTGTTATCCATTGCTGAGGGGGTGCGTTGTCGTCGTGCACTAGCACGACCGCCCCTTCCTCGAGGTTGGCCTCGCCTTTGGCCCATTGCGCTCGCTGCCAGAGACTGTGGTAGTCCTTGGACCACCTGTGCCAAAGGTGCCGTTTGAGCACCGACAATTGTTGCCACCGCTTCAAATATCCGGGTCCTGGCTTCTTGCTGGTCTCGACTGGCTCGCACTCTGACGGCAGCGCCAACAAAGGCTGTCCGAAGTATGGTGGGCGGGGGGAGGGGGGGTAAAATTTCCACTGTACCCCTCTCTCCGCTGCGTAGTCCGTCAGAGCCTCCTTGCTGCTGTTGAACGCCGTCTGCAGCTCCTTCAGCACGTTGTTCGCTCCCACGAAGTTCGTCGCATTGTCACTGACCATCGTCTCCGGCTGTCCGCGTGACCCAATCAATCTTTTAAAGACATTCAAAAAAGCGTCAGTTGACAAGTCGGTTACAAGTTCTAAATGGACTGCTTTTGAGGCAAAACAAACAAAAACGGCAACATACATTTTTACAGGGGGTCTACCCCTTATCCTATAGCTGACATAGAACTGCCCACAGAAGTCTACTCCACATACTCTAAATGGCCGACCTTCTCGAAGGCGATCAGCAGGCAAATTTCCCATTATTTCCCATTTTGGTTTATACCGAAAACAGTGTATGCAAATTTCGCACAACTGCAGTGCATAAACTTCGAGTATTTAACACCCAAATTTGCTGCCTCAAAAGCCCAACTAGAACTTTTGGACCAGCGTGGTAGTGCCTACGGTGTAAATATCTGACAAAAAGTTGAGTAAATTCTGAACTCTTTGTCATTAGAAACGGAAACTTAGCGTCGTAAGAGGGAGGTCCGTGTAACAAACGTCCTCCTTCTCTAATGAGCTCAAATTGTATTCCATTTTTCTCAAATTTTTCAATAAATGGATTCAATGACTGCAACATTGGTGCTTGAACTGCTGATTTTTTCAGTAATTTGAATTCGCTCTCGAACGAGGTGCGTTGAACTATGGCGATCAGTTTAAGAAATTAAATATTTCTTTCTGATGCCGACACGACGAGCGAATCTGTCCTGAGCCCCTTGTGACAAAATCTAAGCACATAAGCCATTATGCGAATTACTTTAGGGAAGCTGGAGCGACGATTAATGAGTTCTATAAAACAATTTGGCTCAGCTTCTGCCAAAGTACATACAACAGCACTTTTTTTGTCTTCGGAAGATTTGATTTCCGACGCTATTTCAACCAGGTGAGGCTGAGGCCATTGGTCTTCCTCCAGTTTGAAGAAACTTGGCCCATCGAACCATAACGAGCTAACAATCTCGTCTATGTCGGTTCCTCTCGATACTAAATCCGCCGGATTAGCATCTGTTAGAACGTGACGCCACACAATATAATAAATGTGCCCAACGTGCCAGAATCGCGTTGTAACCAATACAGCACAATCTGTGAATCCGACCAGAAATTCAGACATTCTATACTAAATTTTGATGAAGTTGTCGCAATTCGTTGCCACAGCTTGGCCAGCAAGAGCGCTGCGCATAATTCTAATCGGGGTATTGTCTTCACGTTTAGTGGAGCTGCCCTAGACTTTGCAGTGAGCAATGTAGTGCCAACGTCTCGGTTGCTGTACGTTCGCACGTAGATGCAACAACCGTACGCATGACTGGATGCATGCAAATGAATGCGAATTTTTGTAAATCGCTCAACGTCATGGTGAACCTATTCCATGTCGTGTGAAGGCTCATTGGAATGGCTTCATCCCAATCTATTTTAAGTCTCCACAATTCCTGCAACAACATTTTGGCCTTGGTAACAATTGGACATAGCAGCCCAAGAGGGTCAAATAAACGAGACGCTGCAGACAATATGTTGCGTTTCGTTGGCCTATCCGAAACAAAGCTGTCCACGTCGAGATAATATTTAAATATATCCTCTTGAGGTGCCCAGCGCATCCCAAGAGTTTTGACGGAACTCTGCTCATCAATCTTCAGAGTCACTTCGTCACCAGCTTTTGTTTTAAACGACAGATCACTACAGTTGGTTGCCCACTTGGCAAGTGGAAAACCTCCTGATTCCAATATTGTCTGAACTTGATTGCAAATAGCGTTAAGTTCTTTAACACTATCTGCACCTGCCAACATATCGTCAACATAGAAACACGTTTTAATCACATCTGATCCAATAGGATGTGATTGGGCGTGCATGTTGGCCAGCTCAAATAAGCAGCGTATCGCCAGATAGGGTGCAGAAGCTGTACCATATGTGACTGTATTAAGTTGGTATGCTTGAATATTTTGTGAAGTATTTTCTCTCCACAAAATAAGTTGGAAATTTCTGTCTTTTTCAGAAATATTGATCTGCCTGTACATTTTTGAAATGTCAGCAGTTACGACATACTTATTCAACCGGAAGTTAATCAGGGTTGAATTTAGCTCCCTCTGAATTGTCGGCCCCACCATCAGTGTTTCGTTTAGAGAAACAGCTGTTGACGTCTAACTAGAAGCGTCGAAAAC
>JAEIFR010000166.1:0-40481 GCA_018904105.1 Zaprionus tsacasi
CTTGATATGAAATGTTAATTAGCATAAGAATGAATCAGCTGATCGCGGATAATGTAATGAAATGTAATGTAATGTTAAATAACATAATTATGTCACTTGCTCAAAGAATGTAAAACTGAATGGAAGTGCACGAAGCACAAAACAAAAGTATTAATAAATATATTCTAACTAAAATAAAGCAATCCACTTTATTATCAACATGGTAGCAGAGCAAGGTTAGAAAAAAATTAATCCAAGGTTCGAGAAAAGAAAATAATCCAAAGTGTATAACTAAATCCAAGTTATAAAAATAAATGCTGTTCGAGTGAAGCGACAAAAAGAGAAAAACGTGTATAAGAAATAAAAAGAGAAAAACAATATTAAAAGTGCGAAATATTAAAAAATACGAATACGTAAACAAGACTATTGACTAATGCTGAACAATTAAACGGAAAAAGATTGAAAACATAAACTAAAAGGATTGATGGAAGCAGATTAAAAATTTAAAAGTTCACGTGCAAGCCTTTTTATTACATGGAAGTAGAAAAGTGTGACCCTATATGAAAATGTGCATGAAATGAATGACATAGAAAGAGACATAAAAGAAGTGTGCAAACAGATTAAAAGTGAAACGGAAAAAATGAGTGCTAACGCAAAAATCGAAGACATTGTTATGCCCATATTCGATGGAGCTAATTTTGGAAGCTGGAAATTCAGATTAATGACAATATTGGAATACAAAGAGTGCAAAGAACCAGCAGTGCGAACAAGAACAACGGAAGATAATGAAACAACATGGATGAAAACAGAATTAAAAGCGAAAACAATTTTAATCAGTACAATATCAGACAAACAGTTAGAATATATTAGTGAGTGCCAAACGACATTAGAAATTATGAACAAGTTAAATGAAATGTATTCGACAAAATCAACAGCCCTGCAAATACTGTGCAGAGGAAAAATCGACGAAATTAAACTAAAAGACTATGAAACAGTGGAAGAATTTTTTATAGAATTCGAGAAAGCAGTAAATAAATTAAAAAACGCTGGAGGCACCATAGACGAAAACGAAAAAATGAGGTATCTTTTAAAAGCACTACCAACAAGCTACAGTTATATTGGAGACTTCTTAGATGTAATTCCGGAAGCACAACGAACGGTAGAGTACGTAAAATCAAAAATAAAAGAAAAAAGTTTAAACAGAGGTCCAGTGGACAAACAAAATAACGTAAGCACATTTAACACCAAAACTAAAAAAGAATGCTATGTGTGTGGCAAAACAGGTCATATTCAGAGGGACTGCTGGCATGCTGAGCAAAATGCGAGAGGCGAAAATAAACAACAACAACAATTCAACAGGCGATATCAGAATACGAATCAAAGAGGCGGCCGAGGCAGAGGTCAACATCATGGAAATGGTCGAGGACGTGGAAATTACTCAGGAGACAGGAATCAAGGAAGACAACAAGAAAACAGCGACAGCGTACAGTCATGGACAACAAGAATGATAAGAAACGAAAAATTAATAAATTGTAATAACAGCGAAAGTAGCAACGAAACTACAGTAAATTGGTTATTAGATAGTGGATGCACTGATCACATTATAAACGATTGTAAACTTTTTAAGAACTGTATTAATTTGAAAAATCCTATTAATGTTAAAGTAGCCGATGGCAAACAATTGCAAGCGACCAAGATTGGAAATGTAGAAACATATTTTAGAACATACAACAATGAAAATTTGATCGATATTAAAAATGTATACTTTGTAAAAGGCATAAAACAAAATTTGCTAAGCATATCAAAGATAACTGAAAATAAATGTACAGTCGTAGCCAGAAATAATGATACAAAAATCTATAACGAAAAGAGAATTGCTGACAGTTGCGAGTAAAATTGATAGTTTATATAATGTAAAAAGCTTCATGCCAAAAAATAAAAGAAATGAAATATATACAAATGTAACTAAATTAACTGAAAAAGAAAAATGGCACAGGGCATTAGGCCACGTAAATTTTCAATATTTGAATAGAATTATTAAGAATAAAATGTTAGATGGTCTGCCAGATAAAATCGAGAATACCGAAATGAAATGTGCGAATTGTATACAAAGTAAAATGTCAAACGAACCATTCGAGAACAATAGAAAGAAAACTAAAGAGACATTAGAGTTAATACATACAGACTTAAACGGACCACACAGCACAACAGGTTATTGTGGGGAAAAATATTTTTTGACATTCGTTGACGATTTTAGTAAATGCGCGAGAATATATTGTATTAAAAATAAATCCGAAACTGCGAGCTGCTTAAAAGAATATGTTAATTATGTTGAAAATCAGTTCAGTAAAAAAGTAAAACAAATCCAATGCGATAACGGTAAAGAATATTTGAATAGAGAAATATTAAACTTTGTAAAGTATAAGGGAATTCAGTTAACTACATGTCCACCGTATGTACACGAATTAAACGGCGTAGCAGAAAGATATAACAGATCGGCAATGGATATTGGAAGGTGCTTAATGAGAGAAGCAAACATACATAGGCGATATTGGCCAGAAGTGATGAACACAGTAGCTTATTTAAAAAATCGAACAATCGCAAATACAGCAGTAAATAAAAGCCCATATGAAATATTTTTGGTATAAAACCAAATGTAGAAAATTTAAAAATATACGGAAGTAGAGTTTTTGTTAGAGTTCCAGAAGTACGCAGAAAGAGTAAATGGGATAACAAATCAGAATTAGGAGTATTAGTTGGTTATAATACAAACGGATATAGAGTTTTACTAAACAATAGAGTAATAAACGCAAGACATGTTCAAGTTGTGGAAGAGAAAACAAAATTAATTTGCCTAGAGAAAAACAAGCAGAATGATAATGAAAGTGAAATAGATGAAAATGAAGAAGATGATGAAGATAACGCTAAGACAGACGAACTAAATGACACGGAAGAAGTTAATTCAAAAACTAGCGATGAAAGCGAGGGTGAGGAAAACAAAGAACATTTAACAGTGCAGAGAACATCAAATAGAAATAAAAGACCAGTAAATCTATACGGTAACCCAGTAACACATTTTATTTATATCAATTATGTAAATGCCATTGTACCAAACACGTACGAAGAGGCGATGAATAGTAATGAAAAGAAAGAATGGCTCAAAGCAATGAATACAGAAATGCAATGCTTAAATAAAAATAATACATGGCAAATTGTAGAAAAACCGATAAACAAAAAGATTATAGATGTAAAATGGGTGTACAAAAAGAAAAGTGATGGGACATACAAAGCTAGACTAGTAGTAAGAGGTTTCCAACAAAGAGAACGACTAGAAAATGTATATTCACCAGTAGGAAAAATGCAAACATTAAAAATATTACTATCATATTGTTGTAAAAATGGTCTGTTTGTAAATCAGATGGATGTCGAAACAGCCTTTTTGAATGGCTATGTAAAATCAGAAGTTTATGTAAATGAACCAAAAGGTTACGAAACAGGAGAAAACAAAGTTTATAAATTAATAAAGGCATTATATGGATTAAGAGAAAGCCCAAGAGCATGGTACGAATGTTTGCATAAATATCTCGACAAATTAAATTTTATAAGAAGCAATTACGATTATTGTTTATATGTAAAAAGAAAGGATAAAGATGAAATATATATTTTAGTATTTGTAGACGACATATTGATATGCAGTAAGAACAAAACGAAAATAACTGAAATTAAAGACTGTTTAATGAACAAATTTACAATGAAAGATTTAGGAAAAATCGGAAGTTATATTGGAATAGAAATTAATTATAGTACTGAAAGTAAGAAAATGACGTTAAATCAAAAACGATATATTGAATCACTGGCAATTAAGTATAATCTGGAAAATGCTAAGCTATACGAAACTCCAATGGAAACAAACTTAAAATTAGATCAAGCAACTGAATGTGATGAGAAAATTAAATACAGAAATTTGATAGGTGAATTATTATATATAAGCGCAGGTACAAGACCAGATATATCATATTCCGTAAATTACTTAAGCAGATATCAAAGTTGTTACAATTCAACACACTATAAATACGCGCTAAGAGTATTAAAATATTTATATAAGACAAGAGATCTGAATTTAACTTTTGAAGAGAATAAGAATAATGAATTATTAGATTGTATGGTAGACTCCGATTATGCAGGAGATAATGTTGATAGAAAATCCACGACGGGATTTATAATTAGAATGTATGGAAATATAGTATATTGGAAAACACACAAACAACACGCAGTAACAAAATGTTCAACGTTTGCAGAGTACATTGCCATGTCAGAAGCAGTCACAGAAATATTATTTGTCAAAAACATGTTATGTGAAATATTTAATATTGATAACGAAAAAGCGATAAAGATTTACGAAGATAATTCAGGCGCAGTAGCCATTGCTAAATTTGGTAACTTTACAAAAAATTCGAAGCACATTGAAGTGCAGTATCATTATGTTAACGAAAATTATGAAAAAGGTATTATAGACATTGTGAAGATAGAATCAAGACTTAATATAGCAGACATGTTAACCAAAGCGTTAGACAAACAGAAATTTATACGAAATAGAGATGCTGTAAAGTTAAAGTAATGAAAGAAAATCAAGACAACAAATTTAAGAGGCGTGTTGGAATAAATGTGTATGCCTTGATATGAAATGTTAATTAGCATAAGAATGAATCAGCTGATCGCGGATAATGTAATGAAATGTAATGTAATGTTAAATAACATAATTATGTCACTTGCTCAAAGAATGTAAAACTGAATGGAAGTGCACGAAGCACAAAACAAAAGTATTAATAAATATATTCTAACTAAAATAAAGCAATCCACTTTATTATCAACAGTAACACAGCCACTTGTATCCTGTCAAGGACATTTAGCTGACGTCACACATACGTGGCATGGCTTGGCAGCACTTGAGCATGTGTCAGACAGGAAGCGGAAAGTGGCAACGCGCCATAACTGCACCTTAATACTTGGTCGTAATTGTAGTTTCATTAAAAGGATGACACAACTGACACGAGCACAGGCACACACACACACTTACACACCCGCAATATGGCACTAGTTTTCGGTGCTGCTTTTACTGCGAAAGTGAAGCGAAAATTGCGCAAATGACAAACTCATTGTACCGCAGCCTCGAGTGCCTGTGGCAGGCTGCATATGCCTCGCTGGCTCGTCAAGTGTGTTGCCTCTTATGGAGTGCCAGTTGTAGACGACGACAACATTGTTGTTGTTGTACAGTTTGTTGTTGTTGTTGTTGTAGTTTGTTGTGCATTTCATTTATGGCCCGCTGGCAGGGGCTAATTTTGTAATTACTCGACGCGTCGACTTTCTATGACTTCGCCAACATTTGCGAAATGAAAACTAAATGCTTTTTGTGCCGAGAGAGAAAGAGAGAGGGTAAGGGAGAGATAGGGGAAGAAGGGAAGAGGCAGAGCAGCAGCGCAAAGTGTTCTAGTGTTGCTAAAAGAGAACATAGCCAAATACGACGAACAGTTAATGTCATATCCGGCCAAAGAGGGGCAAAAAAAAGAAATTCTAGGGGAAAGTTTTTCAGAGCTGAAATAATGTTGCCTGCTAGCAGAACTGAAACAAGCTGCAGTTAAAATAACTGTACATTGTTTTCAATTGAAATAATACAAACTAAAATTGCACAAAGCAAGCAGAGAATTTTCACACAAGTCTAAGCAAAACTAAACAGAAAATCTGCTGAGCTAAGCAAATTAAAAGAAACACTCAACACAATGTTTTATTGGGGCGATTCTAAAGCAAGAACTATAGACTTTTTTCAAGCTATCTCTGTCTTTCTCTTTTCATCTCTCTCTCCCTCTGTCTGCTGCATTTTAAATGCTCGGCTGGCAATTCAATTGAGCACCTCAAATCGCATTCGAGTCGAGTTTGAGGTAAATTTAAAGCAAGTGCATTCCTGAGGTCCGATGCCAATCAAATTTGTGCTGTGCTCTCAACTGCTGCTGCTGCTGCTCCTGCAGCTTGTTTACTCAAGCATCCAAGTGTCGTTTAGCCAACAGGCCTGCCGGAGCAGGCAGGCAGGGGGGATTGCAAGAAAATGTGCCTGAGGGCAAACTCGTAGTAAATTCTATGAAACTTTAAGAGCGCCGACCCGAAGCACTGCAAGTGCCTTTGACAGGATTAAAATGTGCCAGTCCAAGCAGCAGCAGAAGGAGAGAGAGAGGGGTGAAAAAAGGGGGCAGAGAGCGGGAAAGGGGGTGGGCTACGAATGGCCAGCTGGGCATGCAAACACTGCAACGAAGTGAATGCAAATAGAAACGCTCGACTGGCTTGTTTGGCATATGCGTATTGCTTTTATAAAACAGCAAATAATGCACAGGTAGTGCAGTGCCTACCCGGGCAGCCCTCCCCCTCTCACACTCCCCCTCCGCCTGCTCTACTCCACGTATACAAATGGATTGCGCAATGTGCCATTCAAGCAGGCAGCTCAGCCTCAGTCCCTGCCTCAGTCTCGACTATTTGCGGCGCTTTAAAACCCACTGCCAAGTAGACTACGCAATCATCGACGGCATTTGTGGGTTAATATATTCAATATACGTTTGAGTGGGGGGTGGGGTGCGAAAAAGGTCAAGGTGGCAACCCTAGTATACGCATTTCGTTGATGCCTATCGAAATGGATAGTCATCAAGCACAGCGTGACGGCCAACGCGGCGTATGCGTAATATATATCTATTGTTGGCGTGTGTGTGTGTATCTATGTGTGTGTGTGTGTGCTGGCCAACACAAGCGAGATTTAATTTCAGCTATAAATCAATTAAATTCTCTGTCAAACATGCATCCTGGGAATTAACACAATGCCAACTGGAATATTACGCATACGCACAGTGTGCAGAGAGAGAGAGAGCGAGGGAGAAGCCGCCGCCGTTGACAATTTATGATTGATTCGGTTTGCGGCATACGACATCAATAGCAGACACGGTTTGGGGAGTGACCCAACTAGGCCGGAACTCAGTTTACCATTACCAGAGCCGCCTCCCACCGCCACCGCCACCGCCGCAGTCATTGCACATTTGCATATTCTGCCATGTTGTGCAGTTTTGCGGCACGGCACGGCTCGGCATGGTGCGGCTTGAACTGGAGTCATAATGAATCATTGGTGCATTGCTTGGGGACTCATTTTACGCAAAATTAGCCTTGACATCCGCTGCAGACGTTGCACGACAAACAAACTCACACACACAGGTGCAAGCTAGGGGCCTGGGGGGTATTAGCTCGTTCCAGAGCCAAAGCTATGAGCTCAGCACTTAGCCAGGAGTGGCAAAAGGTGTGGGTGTGCAGCTGTGTGTGTGTGTGTGTGTGTGTGTGTGTGTGTGTGCCTGTAAGCTGTTGTCTGCTTAATGGTCTTCAATATTTCAAAAGCAAACTCTGAGCCAGCACAAAGCATAAGTAAAAAGCAACGAGCTGCAAGTCAATGTAAATAATGCTGTATCTTCTCTATAACGACTGTAATATACTCTGTAATTGATGCATGTGACAAGGTCAGGCAGGGTATTAATTAAGCCTCGTTGTAAGTTACTTATAATCTAGACAACACAAATTATCTACTCTCTGTCTCTCCCTCTCTCTATCAAATTGCTTGTTGCAGGTAAATTGCAGCTTGAATTACAGTAAAATAAAAGTAAAGAGCACAAGATAAATGTCAGTTAAGTGTAGCGTGAAATACAGAAAAGAAAAGAAGAAAAAAGGAAAGGAGGGAAAAAACCAAGAGAAAAACGAGCATGTACGTCGAACCTGTCTCTGGATAAAAAGTTACCACAATTAAAGATAAGTATCAAAGTGCATAATAATCAAAAGGCAGCCAGGCGAGCGACGGGCCAATGAGTAACTGGGAGGGAGCAGCTGGAGGATACCAGACAGTGTCTAGGTTGAGCTGGGCGTGGCAGCAGTGCGCCCAGTGTAAACACTGTACTTTGCTGGAGCTGCCTGCCTTGTCAAAATGATTGTCTTACAAGCATTACACGTTTGCTTGCCTTCGCCGGGTCTACCCGGGCGCGGCGCACCTGACGTATGCGCAATTTTTTAACCCTCCACCCCAGCCCACTCCTTCAGCTTGTTACTTTTGTTGCACGTCGTTTTTCATAGACAGCTACAACAACAGCAACATGGTCAGTTATTTCTGTGCCATTTTCGCTGCAATTTATGCACACTCGAGGGCAGCGCGAGCCACCGAAAAAGTATACTCCTTTTTCCAGGCAGGATGGGGTTGAGCAGGAGCCGGAGGAACAACTACATAGTCGCACAAATCCATGCCTGGCCTGCCCTCTTTTGGTCATTGCCTGTTAACACACCCAATGGGAGTTATTAATGTTTGTGCGGCTTTATTTACGGCCTGCAGGCAGGCAGACCCTACGAGGCAGGCAACCATTGGCTTTTCCATTGGCAGCGAGGTGATTTTTTACGACTCCCGACGGCAACAGGAGCCGCTGACAGGCAGGCAACCAGGCTCTGCTCCAGCTCCTGCTCCAGCTCGAGCGCTCGCCACGCAGTTGATTTAAATTTGGCGTAGTTAATTTTTAACCCAATTTTCCAGGGGGTTTTCTTTATTTATTTATTTATGTGAAACGCCCATTTAATGTTGCACATTTTTATAGCCAACTGGCATATGCAGGGACAACAGGGTGGCCCACTCGAAAAGGCAACAGAAAAAGCGAAAGAAATGGAAAAATATGGAAAAAGTTTGTTAATTAAATAATGTTAAAGTTGCCTGGCATTTTTACAGGGTATTTTAAAGTCTTTTACGTTCATGGTACTCTCTCAAATTCCGCCAAACTATACACAATTAGTTTGAGAACTCAATTTGCCAAACTCGCATCATATTCGGGTCGAACTAATTAAGACGTAACGTATATAAGCAAATTATGCCGCCACATGTTGTTGAGGTCGTTAGGCGCGTTTCACATGAGAAAATCACATGATGAGAGTTATAATTATTATGATAAAAATTGATAGGCAGCCATTTAAAGTCTAGACTGTAAGGCGAGCATAATGTTGAATTTTGTTGAAGGTATAAGACCGTTACTAGCACGTTTTGAAATTGTTTAAAATAAAGTGAAACTTCTGCATTTTCACATTTATGCAGTTTTGTCTGTCTGAGCTGCCTCATCTTCTACAGAATTTACTGCCAGCCTGAGACAAGTTTTTGCCTGCAACATTTGCAAATCAAATTGTAATTGAAGTTTGTCTTTCTCTCTCCTTCTCGCTCTCTTTCTCCATCCTGCAGTAGAGTCTATATAGAGATGGTTACATAACCCAGTGGAAATCTGCTGGCATATTTGATTTGCTCTGCATTAAAATGTTGCAATAAGCTTCGCATTAACTTGAATATGTGTCATATCTGCACGAATCGTCTAGGAAAATCAATAGGCTAAACGTTTTCCAGGAACTTAGCACCTCATTAAGAATTCATAAATGCAGTGCCAGTGCCAGGGGGTGCCACAAGCTGACCAGGGGGGGAGGAAAGTTCTCGTTCACGCATTGTCTGTGCTCCGATGTCGATGACCAGCGGCGAGTCCAGTCGAGTCGAGTCGAGTCGAACCTGAGCTCAGTTATTATTAAGTGCATGCAACAGAGCCGGGGTGGGGAGGGGAGGGGAGGGGCAGAGCCAAGTGAATAATGTGCACTGCCGCCGTCGCCAGTGCGGCGGAAACGGAAGTGAATGTTAAGGGGGGCGCTGTCACGCCCACATGTTAAGTTGGCTGCGCGCTCGTGTGCGCTTCATCGCATGTCAAAAGTTGCTTCTCTCCCTCTCTCTCTCTCTCTCTCTCTCCCTCTTCCAGTCGCGTTGCCAGTGAAGTTTATTAATGCGCTTTTGTCGTTATGTTTATTTAGGCAATTATTGTGTCACATGGCAGCTGGGCGTGGCCTACTGCCCACTGGCTAAAAAATACTAATTTGCTTTTGCAATTACACGTGCGGAAAAAGGAATATTGAGACAGCGGACAGAGGACACAAAATTGGAAAATTAAATTTGATGACAACATGCAACAACAATAACAAGGACAACAACAACTGTCAATTATTTATTAAAATCATCCATCGCTTTCAATTTCATTTCGGTCAGCTAATAGAAAAACAAAATAGACATTAATCGCATTATGTGAAATGTTCCAAATGTTTGCATTCAATTTAACACTCACAAATACAGCAAAAAAAAAGCACTCACAATGTAGTCATGAATTTGCAGGCGTGAAGTTCACAATTTGTAACAAAAATATTTGCAGACACACATCAAAAAAGAGGCCGAAAAAGCAGGGGGGTCACTGTGGGGTTAAAAAGGGCAAGAGAAAAGAGAGAAGAATTTTCTGTTTGATGTTGGCGGCGGTGGCGGAAATTGCAAAATTGTAAAACGCCACTTTCCGGCCATTTGCATGGTCATCCAACCAGAGTCGAGCGTCGAGTTCAGCCTGGGGCTGACGCGTGTACCATATGTGTGTGTGTATTGTATGTTGTGTATGTGTGTGTGTGTGTGTGTGTGTGTGGCTGTGTGTTTGCTGCGTATCCACTGACCAGGCGTTAATTGAATTATGTTTGCCGCCCAATTGAAGCTAGAAGCGCCCTAACAAACAAAGCAATCCGTACAAATCAATTACAGCACGCAAGTCAAACGTCAAAATGGGCCAACATACTCTACATCATGGCCAAAATGCAGTTGCCTGAAAAACAGAGGCAGCAGGGCGGTCATAGATGAAATGAATTCAAAGGCAGAATTGATAAAATATGAGGATTAAAAAGGCAGCAAGCTGCAGCCTGTGGGCACAATTATATTAATTAGAAATATGAAGAGTTCGCTATGGTATACCCTAATGAATTTCTAGTGCATTCATTGAGTAATGACATGCATGAACATTAGCTCTATCTACAAGGTCAAGCAATGACTCGTATTTGTGCTCTAATTTTACGAAAATATGACCTCAAATATTGACAGAGCACAAATATTGACATAGTGCGGGGTAATACACAAGGTGATTTTGCGCTTTCGTCAGGGTGTTTTCTTGCAATACCCTGCACACATATGACATGTAGCTGAATTTGGGTATGCCAAGCGTGTAAGCCCACACATTATTTATTCATTTCAATATAACAAATAAAATAGAAGAAATTAAAGTTGTTTTTTAATATTTTGCATAAAAATAAGTCAGTATTTCCTTCAGATACCCTTTGAAAAACTTTTAAAATTTTTAAAAAATATACAAAACATTATTTCTTTTCACAATTCGAAAACTTGTTAGAATGATAATTTGTGCTGTTGATGAAAACAATTTTTTATTGATATCTTTAAAGATTATTAAATAATACTCTCTATCATATTTTAACAGCCTTATTTGCCATGCAGGGTATACAGCAGTCGAGTGCGCTCGCTGCAACTGTGCTTAGTTATTTTCTTTGTTATTTTATGGCCTTCTTAGTCAAGGTAATACGTCTATTGCCTATTAAATCACGACGTTATTAAGAACAATTGCCGTACTCGGCCTCTCCCCAGAGAGAGGGTGAGAGAGAGCGCATTACAAACAATGAAATGCCAATAGGACGCACTAAAATTACACGCGCCATGCGACATGCGACGCCCCCCAATCCCAATCCCAATCCCAGCCCAGGAACCGTGCTCAACTTAAGAGTCAAATAGACCATACTATATATATAAAACACTAAAACTTAATTTGCTGTTTATGCCGACATCTAATGATAACTGTCGACAGACGACGATGGCGATGGCGTCGCTGGCAGTGACTGACGGCCATTGCGGGGCTTAGTTGGCTTGGGCGACTGCTCCGCTGAGGATTAATAAGCCAAGTTTTTGGTAGGCGCTAATGAACTGTGAGCTAAGCCCCCAGAAATGAACTGACGAACTGCAAATGAGGGAGAGCGACAGGCGGTACAACGGGTCGTATGTGTGATGGCCAGCTTAGACGGCCATTTGACATTTTGGCCACACACACACAGACACACACACACATGTAGAAATATACATATAGCAAATTATATGGGCAAACAAACGTAACATTTGCGCTGATTGCCAAATGCCCTCGGTTATTTGCGGGATCTCTCTCTCTCTCTCTCTCTCTCTCTCTCTGATCCTGCTGCATATAAAATATAATGAAGAGAAATAACTTAAAGCGTTGGGGCTATAAAATAAATGAGCCGGCAATGGGATGTTTTGTGGCTCGAATGTTATGTTGTTTTTGTGGCCAACACATGCTCCCCTATTACGACGGGTTTGTGCAAAATTTTCTTGGTAATTTGCATTGCCAAAAAGTTGTAGACAGGCAAGTGGAAGAAGAGAAAAAAAAACTTGACAATCCTTTAGCTCTGCCAAAGTTTTATTCGGCTTATTTATTGCGTCGCATATGACATAGGCATAATGCCATTTGGGGTGAGCAGAAGGGCGGGGGGGAGCCAGGGTGAAAAGACATTTGCGGCCGCTTTAATGTCGCAGCATTCAGGGAATTCCATTTGGATGATAAATCAAAGACCCTTACGCTTTTTATTGGACTTGTTAGGGAATTTGTTTACGATACGGCTCTAACAACCAAATGTCATCATCGAATGACATTTGTATTTTTTTAGCATACAATTTCATAAATCAAAAGTTTTGCGACAAAATGCTCTTTGGCCGAAACTTTTTTGATTGCCTTTTTTCGGACCACCCAAACATCCAGCAGGACTTCTACTGCTTTGCATGCCAGACCTAACGGAACGACTTCAAAGACGCACACAAACACACACACATACGAATTTCTTAGCAAACTTATGATAGCTCACATTTCATTTGGCCCAAGTGGACTGGCTCCCTGCCCCTCTGACTGCCCCTCTGCCTGCCCGTCCCACTCATAATTAAATAAATTTTCATTTAGCCTGTTGACACATTTGAGTGCTCATTAAACATTTAAATGACGCCCATTGCGGGCATATACTAAATCATGCATGCTTTGTTCTGGCTCTGCCTGCCTGCCTGCACGCTTCTCTAATTTATGCTCATTTCGATCTAATATTATATTATTATAAAGCATGTTTAAACTCGGTCACATTTTGCGCAACAAAATAACAAATAACAGAGAAAATAGAAAAAAGATAGAAGAGCAGGTCGAAACAAAACCAATGCCATATTTCGTTTGCGATAATTCGCGCATTTATTTTGGATTTTACGAGCACCCCCCGGTCGAAAGGCCCCACAATGCCACAAGGCCTCAACAATGAATTGTGTGTGTGGGGTGTCGAGGGAGTCGCATTTAAATCGCATAAATATATGTTATTTATGCTACCAAAAATATAAGCTAAACACAACAGAATATGTTGTGCTTTTGATATTTATTTAGTTTGTGCTTATAAATAAACTGAGCAGGTGACAACCAGATTACCCCAGGCGTGCTCTCTACTTACTATCGCTATCAATCTCTAATTATACGATAGTGTGTGCCATAATTTAATTTCAAATACATATAGATATTTACTTTGTGCTTATAAATAAATTGTGCAGGTAATGGTAAATTGCCGTGAGTTTACTATCGCTTTAATCGGTAATTATACGATAGTACTCGCTCCTACTATCGTTATTAGGCTCTAATCATAGGACAGTGCCAGCTCTAATCTTATTTGATATGTATGCTTTTAGTATTATTCGGTTTGCGTTTATAAATAAACCAATCCAGAGATTACCCTAGTCCCTGCTTTACTATCGCTATCAATCTTTAATTATACGATAGTGCCAGCACTAATCTAATTTGACATTTGGTGTTTTATGTTAAGAATGGGTAGAAAATCAAATATTGGATAGATTCGACTATGAAATACCTTCCTCCATTAGTTGACCTTGTTTCCAAAGTATTTTCAGACACTTTGGCCCAAAAACAAGCTATATTTAGCTCTTAAAACTCCCAGTGAAATAGCTTTTTAATGGATTGCCGTTTTGTACATTTGCCGAATTGTAAAATTAGCAAACAATCTTATCCAATTAGTTAGCAAAGTATGCACTTAATCAGAACTCTGAATATTCCAAATACTTTCTACCGAAAATTACTCATATATCTTCCCCTTCCCCGTAGTAATATGATTTATGAGCAGACACCCGCTCACACATATTTAATATTTTTTGGTTTGGTTATTTTTATTCTCATGTGTTTCCACATAACACAAAATATTCTATGTTTTTACATGTTTTTAATGAGGACGCTCGTCGTCGTGCTCTCTATGGCAACAGAAAATTAAATTTGCTAAATGAACAAGGGAGAAATTTGAACAACACAATTAACGGGAAAAGTGCAGAAAATATAATTTTATGAACTGCAGTAATAAACCATTTTCGCATGCATTTCGGAGTAGGAAAATGGAAAATGGGAAATGTTTTTGGGGTTTGTAATGTCGTTTAATGTCGCTCGTATTTCACCTGGAGTCGGCATTAAGGTGTTCGTCTATTAATTATCTGTTAATATGACAAAATCTCAGGGGGAATTACTTTTGGAGAGGTCTATGAGGCAGGGTCTAGTGCTTTTGTTTTTGCTTTTAATGATGCCGAGATTTGACGACATAACGGCATATTAAACGAGATGGAGGAGGATGGAGAGCAGGAGATGAGACGCTAACGATGCACACTAAAAATAAAGCAAAGCAGAAGCAGAATAAGAAGAAAACGGAAAAAGACGGCACAAAAAAATGGCCTCTCAGCCAGGGCAACATTATTAATAGGCACTTAAAAATGTGTGGGAAGCAGGGGGAGGAGGAACCTAAACTAGAGAGGGGGGAGGACAAGGACGGAGAAGATTACGAGCCGCGACGCGCTGATGAAGACACGTTCGTCGTGCGTTGCGTTTCGTTTCGTCTATTGACGTTAAAATTAGATGCCAACTTGTCGACGCGTAGGAACAACAACGCGTATCATATTTTAGCCCCATGATGATGTTGATGGTGATGGTGATGTTGATGGTGATGGGATGCTGTCTCTGCTGCCGAGGGATATGCTGATGAGCTGGCAAGCGACCACATACAGATATGTGTATAGTGTCGATGATATATGACGTTGCGTTTGTGTGACATGTTATATAGAGCAGAGATGAGTCTCAATTTAGGTAGGGGGGAGAACCGGTGCAGTCTGCACTTTATTTATGCATAATTCATAATTCTACTTTATAATGATTTGCCCCACTTGGCCGGCTCTATGGGTTCGACATCACGATAGTTTTCCCCGGCCTTGCAGAGACCCGAATAGATACGATCGTAGCCACCCTGGCAGGTGAGTGCCTTGGCCCTATAGATGGGATACTCGGGTACACTATTGCCAGCATAGTTGCAGGCCAGCAGGAAGTAATCCATGTTGCCCTTGGCGAACTTGATGGCAGCGCAGCCAACGTGTGTCTGGTTGTCCTTGGCAATCACTGCGAAATTGCGTATGGGACTGCAGGGGGAATAACAGAGATAATATAATAGATACAGAAATAGTTCCGTACAATCCTGATAACCCACTCAATCAGCTTTTGGTCGCCCGGGAAACTGTCCACCTTCTCCTGCGTGACATTCTTGTGCTGTTCCCACCATTTCTCGATATTATTCTTGATGAGATCCTCATCTGGAATCTCAATCGCTGACGTCAAGTTTTGCAATGCCAAATTCTGTCCAGAATTACGATAATCGGGTGTGTTGTGACAATCGTAGTTCAGGGCACACTGCTTGACATTCAGTGTGGCCAATTCCTCCAGCAGTGAACTCCACTGCAGCACGGCCATCCTGTCGGGCACCATCAGATGCTCCAGCTTGCCCGTGGCCAGCTGATTGCGCAGCTGATTGTGCACATGCAGTATGGCATCCTGATGGGCGGTTATGTTCAGCACGGTGGCATTCGCCGAGCAGATCTTGGCCAGCTCCTGTGTGGGAGTGGATGTGGGAAAGTGTGGTAAGCATGGCAGCCAGGCAGGCAAGGCAGCCCCTTCGTTACTTACACCATTGTTGCGGCAGGCAATGTGCTTCTTGAGCAGAGGACACAATCCCAGCTGGCAATAGTTGATGGCCTCGTTCTCGCACTCCACCTGCAGCAGGAATAGAGCAACTATGGGTGCTACTAGAAGCCAATGGAACTGCATGATCAGTCAGCGATTGTTGGCAACTCGCTGCCATGCTGAGGTTTTTATAGTTCCCAAGTTGTTCCCAAACTGTGACAACTGTTTTCCTTCTACCTCCATTGTTGGCCCAGAAAACAGCTGTTGCCTTTCACTTGACTGCAGCTTACGCAGCTTAGCTCATGCTGACACATAATCCAGCACAAAAGCAGCACACACACAGAGAAAGAGAGAGAGAGAGAGACACACACTAACACAAATAAGCCAAACAGAGCATTATTGGTTCAAATGTCAGCTGGGTTAGTTGGGTTGGGTTGGGCGACTCGGACTATCAATGGCAAAGGTATACAAACTGTTCAAGTGAAGAGCGCCCTGCCGCACTTGACAGAGAAAACAGAGGCAAAGAAGAAGAAGAAAGAGCAGAAGAAGCAGGGCAAGAGGCAAAAGAAGCAGAGAAATAGAAGCGAAGAAAGATGAGAACTGAAATGTGAACGCAAAAATTCCTTTCATGCTGCAATTTAAAGAGCAAACACACACAAAAAAAAAGAGAAAAGCGAATCTCTACAGCGATTCAGTGGAGGCAGAGGGGGTGGCAGGAGACAGGGAGGTGCTATGAAAATGCCGCCGTGTCCTTGTCGTTTATTTTCTACCTCAATTGAAATAGTTTTTGCCGGACTGCAAGGACTCCAAGTGGACATTCACCTGCAACAGTTTTTCACTTTCATTACAGGCCACAATGCGCATGGCATGGCGAGGGCAGCTCCATAGTTGAATCAATCAGTACGGAATGGAGTAGGTAAATTTATTAAGAGCAGGGCATGAAGAGCTATTGATTATATAGCTTAGGAGCAGGAGAATGTTAGAGACGGAACTAGCAGAGAAATAAAAATAGAAGAAGTAGAGTTGGCAATGCAAAATGTATCTTTTTGCACTTTATAGTCCTCTAAAGTGCTGCAGGGGTAGCTTATTTTCTATCCTATAGTTTTTTTTAATCTTAAATCTAGTATATGGTATTTTAAATTTATTTAAATAGCGCTGAAAAAACTATAAAACAAATCGATAGTAATAAAAAGCAATCAATATATTGAAGTCTCTACTAGACCATCGATATCATCGCTTATTGTGGGATTTCTTACTCTCAGAAACTGCTCAAGTACATCTCGCTATTGCTGCTTCCCCCCTGCCTGCCCTCTCTCTACTCTCACTCTACACTGTCGTCTACTCTTGTTCAGCCTTCTCGTTCCAGCGATGGGGCAGGAGTCGCAGCGACAAACCCGAGAGCAATTCTAGATGTTGTTCAGCTTGACCAGGGCTACCTTTTCCAGATCTACTCAAGATCAGCTGCAGCAGCAGAATCTCAGCTCATCCCATAGTTGTTCTTAGCTGTCATAATTATTATTTTTATTATCATTATCGCTGTAGCCAATTTAATTTGCCGCACTTTATTGTCGCTAACAGCAAATAAAACAAAAGGCAAATAATGTAAAGTTTTTGCCTGAAGTGAAAGAAAAGAAAAAGAAAGATGGAAAACCTGAGACTGGGAAAAATCATACGCAGGTGCACAACGTGTCAGTGGCAGTGGCTACTGCAATTTTCCTGGCAAAGTTCTTGGCATTTAGCGCGCATTAACTGAACAGCCCAAGGACACAGAGGAGGAGCAGGAGCAGGAGCAGGCACAGGAGGAGCAGAGCAGTTGGAGTGGGCGAGCAAGCTTCGGCTTACACTTGCTTTTCACTTAATTGGATTTGCTTTGGCATCGCGTTCTGCCTTCGTTCCTTTCTTCTCCCCCGCCCCCCTCAATTCAGGGCTAATAATTGCAGTTTGTAATTATTTTTACAGGGATTAAGCGTTGCAAAGGACAGCAGCTTAAATGCAGCTCCTGGGACAGCAGCGGAGGTGTCTATACCATGCCGTAACCTGCCTTTTCTTTCCTGTCTCTGCTCTGCTCTGGATTCGCCTTGAATGTCAATTTCAATTTCAAATTTCGCATATTTAAAGAGTTTCAATTTTATACAAAGTATTTTCGGTATGCCCCAACGGGCACTCTCTCTCTCTCTCTTTCTGTCTGCCTGTCTCTCTCTCTTTCGCACGCTGTGATGAACTCTCACACTTGGGGTTAAAATCAATTTCATTTAATTTCCTCAAAAATCAGCAACGCGTTTGCCACTGGCGTCCTTCGACTTTGGTTTTCTTTTGATTGGCGGCAATTGGCAGTGTGCTTAGTACACACACACACACACACATATACGGCTGTATGTGTGTGTTTGTGTGCCAGAACGGAAATTGAAATTCTCGCACATTCTCACACTCGCATTATGCAGGCCAAGCTCAGAGGGGGGGCGGGAGAGTTTTGAATTTGTTTTGCTTGCCGTAGCCCGCCCAGTTTGCCGCATTTATTTGCATATTTAAAGGCAAAAATTTAAATGTTTTGCATGCCAGAGGCAGAGTCAGGCATGTGTATGTGTGTGTGTGTGCCTGTGTGTGTGTGTGTGTGCTGTGTCAATAAAACAATGACAATGTCGCAATCTCGTCTGCCATTTCTCGCTCGCCCATGTCCTGTCACTTAAAATGCTCAACTCAATTCGCATTGTCACGTCGCAGCAGCATCGAAGCTGGCATCGCTGGGCAACCCAACTGAGAGAGAAGGAACTGCCTCAGTGCCTCAGTTTGTGTCACGCATTATTAACACACGCCCTTGTGCCGCATAGCTAAGGCAAGGCAGGGCAAGTCATCTCGGGCTGCCACTGCAGCTCCATGTGCAACGCGGCGTATGCGCAACGCTTAGCGACAGCCAACTCAGCATTGATTCGACAGGCTGCCTGCCATGCTCGCTCTCGCAGCGTGACTCGTGAGTTGATTGCTAAACGCAATGCAATTCCAATGTCAGCATGTGAGTGGGTGGCAGTGGGTGGCAGTGTGCCCGAGAGAGAGAGAGAGAGAGAGCCCTGTGATTATGTTATGCAATTTGCTATGGCTCTATTAAGTATGCTGCGATTTTTAAAATATATTTTTTAGATTTATTTTTAGCACATTTCATTTTATAGTATTTTGAATATTATTTGTATATATTTATTTAAAAATATTATGGAGGTGGAGTTAAAACATGTAAACTCTGCATATGCAAGGTAATATTGTATATTACTTATATATATTTATTTTTTAATACAATTTGCTATTTTTTAGAGCAACTACGCTTCGGCTTTCACACATAATTTGCCTCTACGATATTTCTGCTCCACAATTGCTGAGATGGCTCTATTAAGTATGCTGCGATTTTTTTTTTAAATATATTTGCTAGATTTATTTTAGGCACATTTCATTTCATTTTGAATATTATTTATATTTATTTATTTAAAAATAATAGGCGTGGCTTACGACCTGCATTTGCTAATAACATTTTAGCTGACTCAAGGTCAATATCGGTTCGATTTCTGCATCATAGCTTATCTAGAATATCTAGAAAATTTAAAAATATTATGCAGACAGAGTTAATACTTGCAAACATTGCATAAGCAGGCTAATATTGTTTATTACTTATATTTATTTCAATACATTTTTAAATCAATTTTTTTTATAAATATTTTAAATATTTTTTACCAATTTGTAGAGCATCTACGCTTCGGTTTCCACTCACAACTTGCCTCTTCTTCTGCTCCACAATTGCTGAGATTTGTTTGTCCGTTGCCCAGTGCGTTGGGGGAGCTGCAGCTGGCCAGGCGAGCAGCAGCAGCGGCAGCGGCGGCAAAAGAAAATATTGTTCGCTTTTCCTTGCCTTTTGCGTTTTCTACCTTATTTATTTTTGCTGTCCGCCTGCGCTTATGCAATGCTTTTTGGCACGTACCGCAATGCTTGCAGCGCGTGTGGAATGCCCAGGCCAGGCATGTGTGTGTGTGAGTGTGTGTGGGTGTTTGCTGCAGCACTTGCACTAATGAAAAGTCTTGTGCCGAGCCAGAGAATGGCATTCTAGCGCCGCGAGTAGCCCCCAGCAATGCCAAGAGATTTCACTCAAGCAAAACGTTTTGCGGGAAACATTTCTAGAGTATTTCGTGAAAAAGTTATGAGTGCCACTTGTGCTGTGTGTGTGTGTGTGCTGTGTGTGTGCTCGTGCGTGTGTGTGTATTTAAAGCGCCTTTGTTTGCCTTGGGGCGTATGCTAAGCAGGCTTAAGCTGCGGTTCTGTCGCCCCAAAAGTAAATACAATTCCATCAGCAGAGCGCACTAATTTGATCTGTGTAGTCCCTGACGCGGTTCAAGGTCACATTTCGCCAATATTCTGTGATATACTGATGACATTATCTACCTAGACAGACAAAGACATACAGGGTGCCGGGTCGCAGCCTTAGCAATTTGTTTCGCTTGGCATGTGGCCGAGCACATTGTCTGTGCCACCTTGCCACGCTGTCTCCGCAGTCGCTATTGACTCCCCCTACCAAGTGGCGGCGTCTTTGCGCGCTGCCACGCTCGATATGCAACACAACATATGGAGAGGGGGAAAGGGAGAAGCAGAGGGATGGGGAGACTGGGAGACAGACGACACTCGCTGACACGCATCGCGGCATATGCTTTGGCTTCATCTAGCTGCTGCTGCCCTGCTGCCTCGCAGTTGTTGTGGCAACACCACACCCCCCCCTGCTCTCTCCCTCTCCCTTCTATCTCTCTGCCTCTGCCTTGCCACAACATTGTCGATGTTGGCTTGTCGCCGCCGCGGTTGCCACCATCCCTCGCCCTGCCCCAGCCCTCAGCTCAATCTGATTTCTTGCCAACTGATTTTGTGATTTTCGCAGAATATGGCAACAACATGCGAGGGCAGAGGCAGGGGCAGGGGCAGAGGGGGCAGCCAGTACTCGCTGCTCATTAAATACGCTTTGACATTCGCTGTGCGTGTTCCTCGCATTTCGCTTATCTTGTCTGCAGTCGGAAGGCAGCCAGACAAGACGAGACAATGAAACAGTCCCACTGTATCGCTCTGTCAACGTCTCCATCTGCCTCGTCCCCCCGTCGCCTCCGTCCTGCTCTGCCCTACAAAAATCAAACATGTGCCGCAGGCAACCGCAGCAGAATTTCGACATTTATGCGATGGCATTAAACACCCCAAGACGGGCCAGCGAGAGATGCGTATAAACAACCCACGTAATTAGCTGCGCAGGCCTTAAAAATAAAATTTGAATGCACTATTAAAGCACGAGCCCACCCAGAGGGGGTGGAGGGGGTGTACATTTTTTAATATGCAAACAAGACAAATCTGTGCGACATCTTGCCACAATGTTTCCGCTTAACAATTTGACAATCTGTTGGTCCCTCTGCCTGCCTCCCTCCTGCCTTCCCTCTGGCCTCCCTCTGCCCTCCCTCTGACCCCCCTCTGGCCTCCCTCTGCTGTCTCGTCATGCCACATAATTGTTATGTTGATTGCAACATTTTTACCGCTTGTGGCTTGCCCAGAACGCTCGTTGATGACGACGAGCCAAGGGCGTAGGGCGCTGCAGCTGCGAGAGGGGGCTGAGAGCAGCACGTCAGCGTTGTGGGACTGCGGGGACGCACTTTTGACATGCAAATTTTATGCATTTCATTTTTTTCCCCCTTTTTTTTACAAGTCGTCGGGAAAGTCAGGGACAGGCCCATTGGGGGAGGGTGAGAGAGAGAGAGGGGTCGCTGCTGCAGCTGCGTGTTGTTGTTTTAATATAATTTCAGCAGTTCGTACGCATAAATTAAACAATTCGCTGCGTGACTTTTAACGAGCGCTCCTAAAGCCATTTTGTACAACAATTTGAGTTGCAATTTTTCACACTTGACAGTTGGTCAGCCAGGCAGAGAGAGAGAGAGTGAGAGAGAGAGAGAGAGAGAGAGTGGGCAAGTGGAAAAGTGTTGAAGCTTTTCAGGCAACTAATTAAGAAAATATTTGCACAGCCATTGCACGGCAAACTGAGCCGAGAGAAATGTGCGAAAAATGGCTAAGAAAAAATGCGTTTCAAATGCTGCAGGAAGCTGCCAAGTTGCCATCGTCATCGGGCCAAAAGGATGCGGTCGAAGAGGCAGCCAGGCGTGCCAAGGCCTCGTCGTGCCTTGTGCCGGCACAGGCCCCTGCTGAGATTGCCTCGCATCCAGAAACAGCTACGGCAACAGAGCACAAAACATTTCTCCGGCAATTGTGTGCCAAGAGCAAGTGCCAGATGAAGGCGTGCCACGCCGTCCTTGCAGCTTGAAGGAAACTGTATATGAATAAGAACGGGATGTGTGTGTGTGTGTGAGTGTGTGTATTTGCCTCGCTATATGACACCATTGCTGTACACTGTCACTGCGACAAGTTGCTAAGCTGGAGGATCTTGAGAAATGAAAGTAAATATTGCAGTTGCAGTTGGAGAGCTTTTAATGGGCTTGTGTAGATGCTTCTCTCTCTCTCTCTCTCTCTCTTTTCTTCTCTCACTCTCTCTCTCTCTTTTTATTATTATTTTCTCTTTTTATTTCCTGTTTGTTTGCCTTAAGTGTGATTTGGCAGATTGACTCTTTGGCAATTTTCTGCAGATCATTTTCAGCTGAGTTTTATACAAGTTGTAGCTGAGTTTTTATTAAGCTTTGCAAGCACATTTTTAAAGGCTTTTCCTTATAAGGCTTTTGGCTCTATTTCAGCAGCAGGCTCATAGAATTTCAAAGTTTAAGTATTTAAAAAGTATATATTTTATTTCAATTTCAGTTATTATTCTCTCAAAATTCATTTTATGGTTTATTTTTTAGCACTTTTTCTTGTTATTTCTTTCTAAGCAATTTTTCAGTTTAAGTATATTAAATAAAAATAAATATTATTATTAAAAGTAAAGCTGGCAAACTGCTTAAAAATATTCCTTTTTCTTAAGCTCTTTCAATTTTTAAGCAGGAAATATATTTGTTGCTTATAAAGCGCATTTGAGAGTTTGCAATCTCTTCGATCTCCTTGCTTCATAATGCATTTTATAGGTGCTTTCTCAAGGCACCCCTTACATAGCTTAACTCGCTATCTATGCAAGGGATCTACATGTTTATAGAGTACATCTTGAGAGTGTGCATGTCGTCCAGCTACTTCACTTCACATCAGCTGCTCATTCATTCTGCTGCTCGGTGAAATGAACGCTGAATTGGGTCAGGTGCGATTGCCGTGTTGATGCTGTGTGTACCTGCCTCCAGGCCAGAGCAGCTGCACCTCAGTGCCCCCTTACCGACCCCCTTTCCAAAATACTCTGGCTATGCCCATGCAATTTGTCGTTACTGTAAAGTTTTTTTTCCTTTGCCAGAGCCCTGAGTCTTCCTGTGCTGCTGATGGACATCGTTATTTTCACTGTTCCTGCTGCTCCGGCGATAAGCAACAGCTCAGGCTATGGCTCTGGCTATGGTTCTGGCTCCTTCTCCATTGGGGCTCCCCAAATGCATTTGCTTTATGATGAGATTTTCTTCGGGCTGGCCCTGCGCGCTGTTAAGTTATACAAAGAATGGCCAAAAATGAAGACATAGCCAGGGCAAAAAGCTGTTATGTCCGCAGCCACAAAAAAAAGGGACATCTCAAAGCTTTGTTCCATGCAAATTGAAGTGCGTGCTGGGCGCCTTTGACTTTAATGAGATACACGCAACAAACAACAAGGAGGAGGAGGAGGAGGAGGAGGAGTAGCCACACAAACGAGCTGGGCGTGCCAGGCAGGCAAGGAGAGAGGCGACGGTTTTACTTCAAGGCAAAGCCGCTTGCCGATGGCGTCAGTGTAAACAAGTCTGCCACATGCAGCGCCGCAAAAATTAATATTTGTGTTAATAAAAGCCACGAAGGGAGGCAGCAAAAAAAAAAAAAAAAAACAGAGAGAGCCGGCAAAGCAGCCACAGACATGGCCAGAACCGGAGATGGGAGACGTGGCTGGCCGGAGTCGAAACATTCCGGCAGCAGCTGTGCGGTCGTAAGTGTTTACATTACTTGTTTGGATCTAAGCACGCGCATTTAGACGAGCGGATGCGGCAACCAAATTGGACGAGCGAGGCAGAGGGAAGCCAGGGAGGGCAGAGCGAGAGGAATAACTGTGGAGATAACAAGTGAAACGTGCCAAAAAGCTAAAACAGACGTCGAAACTTCAAAATGCAACTCACACACGCGACAGAGTCAGTTCCAAGCTCGATCCCAGAACCCAACCCGTTTTTCTATCTCTAAAACGGGTCGGGAATCAGTTGAAGCTCTGCAGCATACAATTCAATTAAAAACTTTGTTTTTTCTCTCTCTCTCTCTCTCTTTTCAACTCTCTCTTTCTCTTTCTCTTTCTCTAGCATTTCCTCTTGGTGGCAAAGTGACGGTGACGTCTCAATTTTTGCCATTCCGGCGAAGCTGCCAACTTGTTTCAGGGCACAGTCGATGAGTGAGTTAGGAGTGTGAAAATGCCTGAACGAAGGGGTGTAAATATAGAGAGAGAGCAAGAGAGAAAGAGAGAGAGAGAGAAAAGGAAACAGCTACAATGGGTTTAGTTGGCTAAGGCAGCAGACCAGTTCAATAAAATCGTGTAATAAATCAAACAAATGTTTCCAATGCGATATCAGTTAAAAGATCATTTATTATAGATATAATAAACGCACATAGAAGCTATCAGTACAGACAAAACTTTGCAAGAAATATCAAATAATATCGATGTAATGCAGTTTAAATGCAAGCATAGATGGTTTTTTAATATAACAATTGTTTTTATTACTCTTCCTCTATTTATGCAAGTATAATCTATAGTTGCCTCACAGAACATCTATAAGCCATTGTTTTCGAAGATTTAACTATGTATTTTTAGAGAAAAAAAACTTTAAGTACTCTCCATTATTTTGCAGATTAAATTAAATCTTAAATATTCATACAATACTTAAGCAAACATGTTTGTTTTTGACACACTGGGAGCAAGACTTCCAATCCACTTTCCCTTTGCAATTGTTTTCTTTATTGTGATGAATATCATGTTTAGGCAATTTGCAAGTCATTCAGCGTTCCTCAAAGTTTCAGAAAATTCGACTTGAGAACTGAAGGAAAGAAACTCACATAGAGAGACGAAAACCTCTTCGTAATGTGATGTTTGTGTTTAACCCTTTTTTCAGTCATTGCTCCCATTGTTTGATAAGTATTGTGCGGGGGGAGGATGCGGCTTTCCCCTTGCCAACTCTTGACTGAGTGGCAGCTTCCAGGGAAGCATTCCATAGCTTGTTCCTTGCTCACTCCTCCTCATTCCTTTGGCCACCGCCTTCGCCATTCCACATTGCATTTCTGTTGTGTGCGGTTTGCTTTTATTTTCAGCTTGTTTCTCTGTTTTTTTCTTCTGTGTTTTTTCTGTTTTGTTTCTCATCGATGTGTATGGAAGCAAAGTGAAGTGAAACTTCACACCAGTTGGCCACGCCCCCTCCTCAATCCCTCATCGAATCTTTGGCAGCAGAGCAGCAGCTGCTGCTGCTGCTTAGCAATGAATGAAATGCAATTAAGTTGATGTCGATGCATGTTTATAGTGTCGAACTGACGGGAGAGATTGACTGAATGACTGGGAGACTGAGAGATTGCGAAACTGACTGACTGACTAACAGACAAACAAAGCCATATTGATGCTGCAAGTGCTCCAACAAGCTGGCAGAGCGGAAATGAATACATTGCGACGAGTGAGTCAACTGAGCAGCATTCGTTGAGTGTATTACTGCGAGTGAGTGTAGTGAGTGAGTGTATTCATGCCTATGGCCAGTTGACATGCCAGCTGCATCACTTAATTAACTCAATTTAAAGCCAGAAAACACACAGAGATGTTAATTAAGCGAAAGCCAACGTGACTAGGCCAGTTTGGGGAGGGAACTGGACTGCACTGGAAACCGAAGCCATCTGCTTCAAGCTAAAGCTGCAAAGTCACGGCAAATAGCATTAAAACACTCTTTCAACTTGGGTACCCCTTACTTCTTCCCCTCTCCCCGCCTACACGCTGAGGCTGAGCAGACTTTGCATATTTAGCTGAAGCAGGCCCCAAGTCTGGCCAAGCAAGTTGAGCAAGTTTCCTTAACCTAACTGCACTTTTTAGCACATGTGAGTGAGTGACACGCCCACACGCCCACACACACACTTAGTGGGCGGCCTGCGGTGTGTCTTCATAATGGATGCTCTTGGCCTGCCAGACAAAAGGCGAGAAAATTTGCGGCAACATGTTCATTTATCATTTGCCTGAGTAATTGAAATTTCAACGCTGGAACCATCGCACCAAACCAGACCAGACCAGACCAGGCCAAACCACACCATACCAAACCAAACCAGGCGAGAGCACAGCGGGCCAGAGCAGATCTGCAGGCAGGGCAATCAATGTGTGCCCAGAGAGCAATCCGCCGCACGCATCCCTACCCAGCCAATACATTAGACAGCTCCTCTGACACATTTCGCTTTGAACTTAATGGATATGAAATAAATAAAAAATGTATAAACTCACTTCGGGGCACACGAAGCGCGTCCTAAGCATATGCAAAAAAAAAAGAAGAGAGAAAAAAGAGAGAGAGTGAGGCGAGGCGAGAGAAAAAGGTTGCCACAAAAATGGGCGCCTTAAAGTCACAAAATGGCGGCCGGAAACTCATTGAACGAGCTTGGAAATCGATTGGGGATTACTCTCGCTTTTTCTCTCCCTCTCTCTCTTTCTCTCTCTCTTCTCTTGAATGCTTTTCATTTTTACCTCGTTTCGACCATGCCACTAGAGGATGTATTTATTTTTATACACCCTACCCTACCTCATCTACCCTTTCTCAAAGCAAGCTTATCCCTGCTGGGATTGGTCTGGGTTGATTTGGCCTCCTAAGTAGGGACTGCCAGCCTGGGCTGTCGCTTACGCATCGAAGCACAAATGATTTATAAGGTAGACACAACAAAAATTGTTGCCGCACCTTGCTGACTGGCCCCAAAATCAGCAAGAGAGACGGGTGGGGGAGAGCGGCAAGCGGAAGCTATTCCTATGCCAAGCTATAGATACTACACATAGATAGATGATATATATGTGTAGAGGAATTTGTAGCTATTCTCACACGAAGAGCGGTGACACAAAAACGCAGCCATTTGACCATAAACATTGAACTAAATTCAAAATCAATTTAGCGGAATAATAAAAGCGAACCAGGGTCGTTATGTTGCCAGCCAGAAGGGAGGAGACCGAGGACATTGCACAGTGGGATTAAACACAGTTTGGGTGTGGCAGGAGGCGATGTTGGCCCATGTTATTGTTGTTTGTATTATGAGCTTTGCTGTGTGTGTGTGTGTGTGTGTGTGTGTGTGTGTGGCAGCAATTATGACAACAATTGGCAGCAAAAGTTGGTCAAGCGAATGTGGGTTGGATTGTAATGGAAACTAATTATAAGAAACAGTAGTTAGGGATTAAAAAAGATAGATAAAACAGTGAGGAATGTTAATACGAGTATGTTGTAGTAAACATTGCAGAGCTGCAGTTAATACTTATTAAGACTCAAATTTAGTCTCAAGACTCAATGAAGTCTAAGCTGTACCTCTATCAAAATTCCAGTTCCTATTTCATTTTTTTATTGTTTGCCAGCAAGTGAACTCCGTCTGTTTCTAATAAATAAGGCAACACTGTGCCTGGCAAGCACTTACGGCAAATTGCCATAAATAAGCAGCAGCAGCACACATTCGGATCTGGCCTGGTGGGCATATCTTTGTTTGTTGGCCATGGCCAAAACGCAGTCGAGCAGCGAACTGCGAACTGCGGCGACAACTGCAGCAGTCGCTCGCGCTCCAAGCTTATTTATGCCCCTGGCCAACCTCAGCAGCATCAACCAAAAAATATATAAAAATAAAAATAACAATAATAACAACAAATGCGAGGGCAGCCAACTATTGTAGCCAAAAGTCAAGTGAATTGCCTTTGCAGGCCAAGCACACAAACACACAACGAAAGAAAGAGAGGAAGAGTGAGAGAGCTTAACACATGCTTACTCACTCGCACGCTCGCACACAACCGAACAGGATAAACGACTTGCTCGCAGTGCCATGAAATGTACTTTGTTATGAATTTTTGTTACATCCTTTTGAGAATGGCCAAGAAAGGGGTATACTGACTAAGTGTTAACGTATGTAACAGACAGTAGAAGGCGTGATAGAGCTTCTATATGATAGATGAGTCGATTCAGCCACATCTTTCGGTTTTTTCTACTTTTTCTGTTTGTTTGAACACGTTGATCTCAGTTAATATAAAAGTTAGAGATGTCAAACTTCATAAACATATTTCACTATATATTGGGCAGGTGTTGTTTATTTAAAATTTTCAGTCTCTTGCTCATCGCACCTTCAAATCGATATTTTTTAATTATTAGCCAAAGTATTAATGTTTTGACTTTTTACTTTCAGCTACTTATGAACGCATATTATATACACTAATATACCAAATTTCAAATCAATTAGATAGAAATTTAAGATTTTTCAATAATGCAAGAAGGGTATTACATGGTCGTATGCGCTTGACTGTAGCTGCTTAGGTTTCGGGTTGCTTCCATGCGCTTCCTTCTTGTGGCAACAGCAACAACAAAAACAACAAAAACAAGGATTAGAAGCAGGACACAAACACATCCGTAAACAATTTGTTCATGCCTTTCTTACCCGACTTTTTTCGTTTTTCTTTTCTTTTTTCTCTCTCTCCCTCTCTCTGTTTATGTGATGGTGTGTGTGTTTTGCTACATTTGAATGCGCTTGATAAGCAAAATAAAGTAATGAACAGCGAGTAAAAAAAGTAGAAAGAAGAAGGAGAAGAGAAAAGAATGAAAGAGCAAATTGAAAACAACACAAAATAAAATGAAATGAAAGCCGTAAAACGGTTAACCGTGCCCGTGGAAAGTGGCAATCGGATTTTCAGTTGGGCAATTAAAATAAAACGAAGGTATAAAAATAAATGTGAAACCCTTTTTGCCATAATTAAAGCAGACGTGATAATAATACGTATGCATAGCATACAAAAGGTGTATAAATATAGATTATATATTATGGCAAATAAATGTTTATATAGCAGGCAATTAAACTCAACTGACAGAGCGAACAACTGGGTCGACACAGTTGAGCTGACTTGGCTTAGATAAATCCCGAATCGGATTGGAAGAAACTGTTGCTTTTCTTCTGACAGAGATGAATGAGAGCGCAATCAATGCTGCGGACTGTATGTGAGTATGTGAGACTATGTGTGTGTGTGTGTGTGTTTACGTCATTTATGTACATTTCGGTAAGTCAACGTAATTTTTCTTTCCTTTTCCTGCGCTTATTTGCCATTTCATTTCCATATGCACAAAGCAAATAAGTAAACAATTGGAGTTTACTTGCAAAGCTGAGCAGGGGAGTGTGTGTGTGTGTGAGTGTATGAGTGTAAGTGTATGAATGTGTATGTGTCAGGCAGAGGGTGTATACAATGTTGGTCGTTGCCTTGACAGCCAAGTTTGATGTCAGGGCAAAAACTAAGTGACGGAAGGAGGGAGGGAGGGGAGACTCCTCTTCTGAACGGGAACTGTAACTGGAGAAGCTGAAAAAGGAGTAGGGGGGAGGGGAGTAGGCCTGCCTCCCTCATCCTTCCAAAGGAGGCCTGGGGCACTTGACTCAGTGACACGTGTGAAATGTTTGCCGTGTTCGGATCGAGTTTTTGACATGGAAAAGGCGCTTGGCAAATTGCGAGCGAGGCACAAGTTGACAGGATTTACGCGCAAAAGGATTACGCGGAAATATCGACTTGAAGTGCGACTACGAGTGTGTGTGCGACTGTGTGTGTGTGTGTGTGTGCACAGGATAATCGACAGGCTGTCATTGTGTTTACACTAAATTTCAATTAAATTTTGAGGCCTCGTTGACAGTGACGGGCAACATGCGCATTGGACACCAAATGCAAATAGCAGGCGTGAGCCACAACAACAACAACAATGGCAACAATTCCAATAACAACAAACGGGAAGAAGCGAGAAAATACAAGGGAAAACAAAAACAATAACAACAATTGCAAATGCTGTCGTCGCCAAACAAATCTCAACAAACTTTACAAAACAATTTTATGCGAGAAAATGAAGCCACTTTTTGTACAGGCTGACAAAGAGCGAGGAGTGGGATGAATAGGGAGGTAGGGATTGGAGGAGGGAGGGCCACTTGTGCGGATTTGCTGACTGGATTTAAAATGGAAATTATTCGGGAGAAACCAATTCACTTTATTACTTTGGGGCATACGCAAAGTAAAACAAAAGCAGCATAGCAAGGAAACGCAACAACAAACGGCGGCAAAAGACCATAAAAATTAATGCAATAAAAACACATGGCAGGAAACAAAACACAGCAACAACACACAGAACAACAGAAGCTGAAAGCCGCACCCAGAGCCAAGGCACAGCCTGAACTTGCAGTGGGCCAAGAGCAGGCAGGGGGCAGGCACAGTGGTAGGAGGAGTGGGAGGCAGAGGCATGGGGCAGGAGCAGGGCCAGAGCTCACTGTGTTGTGTTCAAGCAACTTGACCGTAGACAAAACCTACATAAATAATGCTAGACCAAATGCCATCAAAGTTCACTACGGAAAAATTCTGGGAAAATAGAAAAATGTGCAAAAATGTTGCCTCATCCCTCTCTCTCTCTCTCTCTTTCTCGTTTGCACCTATAGATGCACGATGAGTGTGCCTAATGTAGGCGTATTGTTTAAAAATGAAGACTAGTCGATTTCAGTACCCCTATAGAGCCTTTAGTTTGGAAAACTTTGTCAAAATAATCAGATTTTGTGTTTAAAATAAATACTCTTAAAATCGAATATATATTTATATTTTTACATGACATTTATCAATATCATTTTTAAAGTTTGCTTAAACATAAATATAATTGATATAATATCTTAAAAATATTCCTACATCCTCTATCTTATATGCTGATCGAAGACGTCTGCGCGCTGTTAGAACCAGTTGGGAATTCTAGTGCCGCAAATTTCTAATTGCTCAGCTCAGGCAGCCTGGCAGCTGGCAGCCATTAAAAGCAGCAGCAGCTGCCTCTCTCCTCGCTTCTCACACCGTTGTGCTTGATTGAGCCTGAAGTCGCTCTCGCTCTTTCTCGCTCTCTCAACGCCAGCTTAATTACACTTTTCAATTATGCATAATTATGTGGCAAGCACAGCAATTTAACTGTGTGCGTGTGTGTGTGTGTGTGAGCAAATTTAAAGTGCAGCAGCCATGCCTACTACTCTCTCTCTCTCTCTCTTACTCGCTGCTCGGTTATGCGATATGCCCAAGGCGCACCGCATTTTTGTTTGTTCCTGTTGCGGTTGGCATTGGCCATGTCGCTGGCAAGGACAACGCGAGCGAGAGAAAGAGAGAGACAACAACAACAATGGCTGCGCAGCAGGCAGACATAAATCAGGATTTTCGCAGACCAGAACCACAAATGTTTTTAAAAGGATTCACTGCGACAACAACAACTTCTGGGGGTCGTTTGGGTTCGTTGTCGCCTGGAATCGCTGATAATCTTATGCATGCTTAAACAGGATATAGATACATGGTGTGTGTGTGTGTGTGTATGTGTGGTGTATACGACTTACCCATCATGCAGCAGAGCAGCAGCGTCGAGAGGGTCAACATGCCGTTGCCGTTGTGGGGCGCACTGCGCCTCTTTCCGGAGTTCTGTTTCCCTTTCTTCCTGCTGCAACTCGATTGTCCACAATTGTCTCTCTCTCTCTATCACTTTCACTTTTCGTTATCGATTCGCACGTCTTTTATTTCGAATTGCACTTAGTCACTCGCTTTTAGCTGGTTTTTTGCCCACTGTAAATGATATTTTCATTCAACAACAAGAGAAACAACAACAGGGCCGGGCTGCCTCATGAATTAAACACTCGCCATGACATTTAAAACACTTAATACCAACGGCAGACAATTTAATCTTTTAACGTTCGTTTGTTAACCTTTTTTCTCCGCACACTCTCTGCCCACTGTCCTCGTTGCTAGCACAAATATTATTTGTTTCTCTGTTTTGCTGTTTCTCTGTTTCTTTCCTTTTAGCCTTTTATTGCTGCCATTTTCGCTGCTGCCGCCTTTGTTCCCAAATTGATTTTGTCAGCACGCTGTGCAGTGTGCTGCCAATTTAAATTGATTAAATTTATCATTGTTTTTATAAGCCTGTTCGCATTGTTTCTGCCTCGCATTTTCACCTAATGAAAGCCAAATAAATTGATATCGCGGCGTAAAGGGAATTTATAAATCCGGCAAAAAAGACAAATTGATAGAACTGAAAAATTGAAAAATGTATAATAAGATCTCTCTCTCTCTCAATATTATTAATAATTTGTGCACTAGACGTACGCCCCTGTAAGGCTATATATAATCAACTATTTCCGTTGACCTCTATAGTTAGACCACTCATACTCGCTTTTTAAACACCTTAAAAAATCAATTAAACTCTCCGGAATCTCCTTCCTCTTTGCCATAGACAAAACAAAACTTATACATATAATTAACTGAAAGTTTAACTATAATTTCCATGTTGCATATTTTATAAGGAACTGTCACGCATGTCTGAGAAATGATATTGATGGGAAAATATACAAAAATAAATCTCCCAACACACACTTGTAATAATAAAATAGCCGCAGGTCACAGAGACAGACGGAAAATATATGTATTTATATTTATGTGTTTATGGGTAAATAGATGGAGAAAAGGAAGGAAGGGAAGGCAACCTGACCCCAGGCAGGACCCATCTGAAAATTGAAACCCCATAACTGTCTGGCTGCCCGGCGTCCGGTCAAACTTTGGCATATTCCCTGAGACTGTCAGTCATTTTTCTATATATGTATGTTCGAATACAATTCGGAAGGGCATCAATCACAGCTGTCCCGCCGCCTGCCAGATCCCCTACCCGTCTCCCTGCCCGACTGTCTGTTTGACTGTCCCGTTGTGGGGCAAGGCATGCCGATAAGTATGCTATATAAATTATATTTAGCTACACCCGACCATCAATTTGAGCCGAGCAGTTCTTGGGGGTTTTTCGCACAGCACTCGAAAATTTGTCGGTAGCGTGTAAAATTAATTAAAACCTAATTAATTGCAAATTTGCAACGCTGCCACTGACTAATTACAAACTGCAAATGAGGAGCAGGAAAGGGGCAAGGGGAAGGAGAGGGAGTGGGAGTACCAGTTGAAGGTACAATGACTGACAGCTGCTGAAGCTGATACTGTGCGGTGAGTGGGGAGGCAGAGATAGGGCAGGGCAGGTTAGGCGCTTCAATCAGCAGGCAGCTGGCTGCTTAGCCCCTGCTTAGCTCGGTGTCGCCTCGCTATGGCTCCGGTGTTATGGCCTCCTCCTGTGTGGAGGCCACTTGTCACTGTTGCTTCCGTAATGGAATTAGAGATGGCAGCAGGAAGCAGAGCAGCAGCAGGAGTGGGAGGGCAGTAGCTGGCATAGGGCAAACTCTCGCTCTCGTGTCTCTCAAAAGTGTTAACGCACTCAAGTTCTTTGTGTGTTGTCTTAGTGGGCGTGTGTGCCAGTGCCTGAGTGTGTATCTGTGTGTGTCTGTGTCTGCTAGTGTGTGTGTGTGTTAGGCCCTGCCTGTGTGTGGGCGTGCTCGGGCTGCTTGGTAATTGTTGCCTAAGGCTGTGAAGGCTCAAGTGAAGTCCACTTGTCGCTCTCTGGGGCTGTTTAGCTGTTTGCAGTGTGTGTGTGTGTGTGTGTGTGGCCTCAGTATGTGTATGTCTGTGTGTAATTGTAAACGTCTGCAGTTTGTTGCTCAGCTCTCGCCCCGCCCCCTTTGCCGACGCCATTGCCATTATGCTTAGTATCCGTGATTAGATGACAAGCTCTTCCCCTTCCTGCACTCGCTTTCAATTGCCCCCATCCCCTCAGTACCCCCTACCCCCTTTCAGCTGCCTGTACTATTGTCTTTGCGCATTTCCGCCATGCTGTCTCTCTCTCTGTGTGTGTGTTCCAGTGATTCCCAGTGCGACATTGCCTCGCATTGTTCATGAATATTTTATTGATACAACGCAGCACAGAGAGAGAGAAAGCAGAGCAGAGCGTAGCCTGCGCCTCTGTTTTAGTTTAGTTTCAGTCCGCCTGTTTGGCTAAATTGAAAGCAATTTACGCAGATTTTGCCAGCATTTAAGCTAATGATTATGGTGCCCCCTCTGCCTCCCCAGACTGATATGGCAAATGGGAGTTGCAACACAGCACGTTGTCTTTTGCTTGCTACCTGCTTATTTATGTCATGATTAAAAGTATCTCAATTGCTTTTCTATATCGTTAAGGATACCCAATCCCCTCGCAGTGGAAACTTTGCAGGGATTGTCCTTGTGCTTGTGCGTGGCAAGTTGCAGAGAGATAAAGCAGCAAGCTAGCTAGCGAACTTGCCACATGCCACTTGCCACTTGAGTGTTTTGTTTTTTAGTTTCGTTTTTTCTTTTTTTTTTTTTGAAAACTTTTCCCGTTGCTGTCTGCAACTACTTAGCCCGCAAAGTTTTCGGGCGAGAACAACAACAACAACAACAAGTGCGATTTGCAGACAACACGACGTATGCGTGATAAAAATTCGTTTACGCAATGCGCATACGCACTGTGCGCCCCCGGGGCGATCGTACGCGTCGCACATCTTCACACATCGCTTTGCTGGGCACATTTTCGTTTCTTTTCTATGTTTTTTTAATTTCTTTATGTGTTTTCTATTAATTTTTGTCACTCACGTCTCAAGAAAATATTGAATTACACAATATTTTTGTCTGTTTTGACGCGTTATTCCATTTATCGCTGCTTTTAAAGATCAAAGACGATTTACGGCTTGAGTTTTGTTTTCTAATTTGTTAATTTATTTTCGTGTGTGTGTTCTAAATATAAAACAACTTAATTTGCTGCCTGCTAATGAGACTACAGTGGGCACTAAGAGTCTGCAGGGGCGTTAGGGGGCGCGTCGTAGGCGTAAACACATTTTTATTTGTCGTGTATGTGTGTGTGTGTGTGTGTGTTTTTATTTTATTAGTTTCGTCTTTTGTCGCCTGCCACCGCTAACAAGTTGCGAACACGCGTCGAGGCACAAAGAAAAAGAAAAAATCGCATATAATTCGAAACGATGTCATAAAATATTCGCGTGCGTCGCGCGTTTCACTAAACTGCCCCAAAAGGCATAAGCTAACGGCAGCAGCATTGGCAACATTGGCAGCAGCAACAATGGCAACAACAATCACAACAACAACAACAATGGCAAAAGGCCCATTCAATTTCATCTCTCTTCAGGCCAGGCCAGGCCAGGCCAGGCCGGCAATGAGGCAATGAGGCTTTTCCTGCGTTTTCACACGTTCAAAATTTACGACTCTGACACTTTTTTAGTCGCTCTGAGGCGGCAGTTGTTCTCCAACTTTTGTCACACACAGAGTCACACACACACACTCGCACACACACACACATGTTGTTATACACCCATTAAAACATACAAGTACAGACGCGTCTCACATTATATATTATATATTTCCTCGATACACTTTGACTTGTTTCTTTCTGTGTTATTTTTGAGAGAATATTCCACCTTATCTCGAATCTCGAAACTCTCGAGTCGAAACTTCGAATACGCTTCCACACACGTCGTCGCGTTGCGCTGCGCAGCTCGTTTATCACATGCGTTCACCGTCGTCGTCGCACTGAAACTGAAACTTATTTTTGGACCTTGCACTCCAGACAAGCCTTAGCCTCTTCCATTATCAGGATGAGGAGGCCTCGTGTTCGGTTTGTCGTTGGCTCTCGGGTCTCGGCTCTCGTCAGTGTCGTCTTCGTGTCTCATCACTTCGGGTAGTGTACTAGAACGAGGCAGTTCCGATTGCTGAATTCGCCGCATTCTCTTGCTCTCATGGGAGCAATTTGTGGCGCTCTCTCTCTCTCTCTCTTCACACTTCTAGCATGGGAACTGTGCTAGATCTAGATGTTAGCCAGCTATTTATAATGTTGGGGAAGGTAGTGAGTGGGAGTTTAGGAGTTTGGAAAAACATATAATAAGATTTAAGATTAAAAATACAGTAATATTTGAAAAAAAGCTAAAACTTTGCAGTTTTTTAAATAAAGAAAAGTTTTTACTTTTATTTCCTCATTATATGATCTATTTATAAATCTTATATTTATTTATATTCTGGCAGAGTAATGAGAGAACATTTTAGGGTTTTAGAGATTTTGTCAATTATTTTTTCGATAAGCAAAAGTTTATCTTTTTAAAAATATACGCATAAGTACTACAACTAAAAAGAAAGCTTGTTGAAATTTAAAATACAGCAAAAGTAATTTATTTTCTTTGGTAATATTAATAAGAACTTAATCTTATATATGATTACTTTAGAATTTATCAAAGTCTCCTCCTCCGCTGCCTCAGACAACACAGCATCCGCAGCAACAGAGCTGTAGGTCAGTGCTAAGAAAAAAGCAAAGTCAAAAGAGCGCGCATGCGCTCTCACTCTCTCACTTCCACTCTCTCTCTCTCTCTAGCACTCTCACACACACACTCCATCTGTGGCTTCTCTTTTGCGGCGAATTCGAGGAATTTTAATGAAATTTACGTGGCATTTGCACACAAAAAGAGCTAATGACAATATAAATTCACATGGCGAGTGCGAATCTGCTGCAGATGAACAACGAGCGCTGTCGCTGGCGTTGTCAATGCTGCCAGATCTATTCCAATACGATTCTATATACATATAGGTATGTGAGTGTGAGGGTTTCTCTGGGGAGCATCGCTAATGTTATCGCGTTGACGAAAATCAGTAATTAGCGTAAATTGAGTTGGTAAAAAGCGCAAGTGCTCGAGAGATGGCCGAGAGATGCCTGAACCGGGCCCAAAGAGAGACCTAGAGCTACCACAATAGTGACCGCTGCTTGTTGTGGTTCTACTATATATATATGTATTATTGTCGCTCCAGCTGAGCTCTTGATTATGTGGCAATTAGATGTCGCTTTTGTGGCAAGCCACACGGGGTTGCCCTGACAGCAGGTAGAGAGGGAGAGAGAGAGAGTGCCCCCTTCTGGTGTTCGAAATCCCATCGAGAGCTTAACGGGCTAATTAAACAAGTTGATTAATTTCGCTGCCTATTGACCTTGAGGCAAGTTATCCCCTCTAGACATTCCCCCCACTCCCCCTACTCGCTTAGCAAACTTGAGCATAGTTTTGATAACTTTTGACCCACAGCCACTCAGGCTGAAGGCCTTAACTTTTTTCCCACAGCTTGTCATATGTGCTGAGAGAGAGAGAGGGGAGAGAGAGAGTGTGTGTGTGTGTGTCTCAGTCTAATGAGCAGCACATGTGGCACAAGTCAGAAGGTATTCAAGTTTTCAGCATTGCCTCTAGCTCAAATAACTTTTTCCCCGAAACTTTGTAATGTGCTTTCCAATATTTCGTTGCAAGCTCATGTTTATGACAAGCCTACCCCTCTCCCCTCCCCCTCCACCACAAGGATGCAGACTTTTCCCAACTTCGAATAACAATGTTATTATAATAATATCTTTTGCTAATCCCAAGGAAAGGCAAAATCCAAGCTGAATCGAGCAATTAACAAGCGCAACGATTGTCTGTGGAACTTTGGAGCAAACTTAGGAAAGAATTTCATGTTATATAGGGCAGTAGAACACTCCCCCTCACCCGACCCTCCCACTCTGTACTAATGCAATCAGTTTTCGGCATTGAATTAAATCTTGAGGCGACGCTATGTCGGATTGCAGCCAGGAGGGCGTGGCAGGGGGAGTAGGGGAGAACGAGGCATTGTTGCATATTCAACTGCAACTGGCAAAAACCGACGAAAGTAATAACAAATGCAAATGAAATGCTCAAGAAATTTACTAACTAAAATTTTCTGTATTTTTCGCTCTGACAGACAGAAATGCATAGATGAGTTTTCCACTCCTTCCCACCCCTACTCACTCCCCCCGCTGCACAATTGAATTGGTTTAATTTGTTGCTAGAAATGTTTTTGTGGCATAAATAGGCAACAATTGTGAGTGCACAATGCAATTTAACGAATACATATAGACGAACGGAAGACGAGCTTAAATTAAAGCTGAGCACATACACTGGGAGTCCCCCTACCCATCCCTATCCTCACTCTATCCTGCCACACTGCCAGTCAATATAATCAAACCACCCGACAGCAGCTGCACAAAATGACAAAAAATGAGCTGGCAATGTGTGTGCAGGACATGGAAGGGGAGGGCGGGAGGTCGGCAGGAGTGGGTGAGCAGGGAGTGGGAGTGAAGGATCTCGGCACTGATGAGTTCACTTCACTGAGCAAATGAAACGATATTGTTGTCAATTTAGGTGCAACAAAGAGCGAACCGAACGTCGGACAAGACAAAACAAACAGCATACATGATGGCGACAAAGAAGCCAACCAGAGAGGGAGGCGAGAGAGAGGGAGAGAAGAAAGGGGTGCAAGGCAGCTGAAAGCACAACGAACAACAACAAGGCCAAACAACAACAAATTGCATGTCCTTCCGCCTTAGATGCAACACAATATACGACGCACTCATATTTACTTTTGTCAGGCAGCAGCAGGTGCAACGTGCCACGTGGAGGGAGACCCCCATCCCCATCCCCTTCACCTCCCCCCTCGCAACTAGTGCCGCATTAATGAAAACTGTAAGCGAGCTGACAGTACCCCTGCCTCATTCCCCCCAACCCCTTTTCTCCCTTCAACCCTTCTCCTGCTTCTGGGCAGGTCAATTGAATCCTTTGTTGAGCGCTGCCTGACAGCTATTTAGTGCGAGGTTTATGTGCTGCAACTGCAATTAGGATGAGGATGAGGCTGAGGCAGGAGGAGAGTAGACCAGCTGGCTAAGGCAATTTCAAAAAAACGTTTTACGCTGCTTTACGCAATTTTACAACTCGGAAGGGTGATACAGTCTTTGTTTGACTTGGATTTTCAATATATAAATAGCTACATAAGTTATTTTCCGATCAGAAATAACCTAAATAAATTAAGGCAATAATTATACATGTTTTAAACCTAAAAATAAACGTTATAGACAGAAGACTAGGCATGCAATGCTGTTTGCATCCCTTTACGAGACGTAAGGATACGTAAATGAATTCTAAAATAATACTACAATATATGTATGAATATGAGCGTGGTTACACCTGAATTATTCTACATTTACAAATAGCAAAATTGTTTATTTGAAATTTTTCGATATTTTAAAAATGTAGGTAAGGGTCCCCCCTATGAATTTTCAACAAAATTTTTTTTTTCAAAATTTTAAATCGCGAGGTTTTGTAATTTCAATCGATTGCGCAGGTCAGAATTAGTAATAAACAATCGTTTAAATCGATTTTAAACGATACTTAATTTTGGCCCAAAAATCAGGTCGAAATGGTCAAAAATTTAAACATGTAAACACACTTAACAGGGTTGGTACTCGCCATTTTCCATCGATCATAACTTTCTTAAAAATCAAACGATTTTCATGCGGAATGACATTTTGGTTATGGTTTCAAAACCTGAGTGATTCTACATTTAAATAATATCAGAATAGACCTTTTGAAAATTTTTCGATATTTTGAAAATTTAGACAATGGTCCCCCCTGTAAAATTTCAACAACATTTTTTTTTTCAAAATTTTAAATCGTGAACTTTTAATTTCAATCGATTGTGGAGGTCAGAATTAGTAATAAACAAGTGTTTAAATCGATTTTAGACGATACTTAATTTTGGCCAAAAATCATGTCGAAATGGTCCAAAATTTAGACATGTAACACACTCAACAGGCCTGCTACACTCATTTTACACCGATCATAACTTTCTTATTAATCAAACGATTTTCATGCGGAATGACATTTTGTTTATGGTTTGATTAGCTGAGTGATTCTACATATAAATAATATCAGAATAGACCTTTTGAAATTTTTTGATATTTTGGAAATTTAGACAATGGTCCCCCCTGTAAAATTTCAACAACATTTTTTTTTTCAAAATTTTAAATCGCGAACTTTTAATTTTAATCGATTGTGGAGGTCAGAATTAGTAATAAACAAGCGTTTAAATCGATTTTAGACGATACTTAATTTTGGCCCAAAAATCAGGTCGAAATGGTAAAAAATTTAAACATGTAATACACTCGACAGACCTAATACTCCCATTTTCCATCGATCATAACTTTCTTAAAAATCAAACGATTTCCATGCTGAATGACATTTTGTTTATGGTTTTACAACCTGAGGGATCCTACATTTAAATAATATCAGAATAGACCTTTTGAAATTTTTCGATATTTTGAAAATTTAGACAATGGTCCCCCCTGTAAAATTTCAACAACATTTTTTTTTTTCAAAAATTTAAATCGCGAACTTTTAATTTTAATCGATTGTGGAGGTCAGAATTAGTAATAAACAAGCGTTTAAATCGATTTTAGGCGATACTTAATTTTGGCCCAAAATCAGGTCGAAATGGTA
>JAEIFR010000167.1:0-40087 GCA_018904105.1 Zaprionus tsacasi
CAGCTGCGGTTAAAATAATAGCACTACTGCAGGTGGAAAGTTGATTTCCTAAAAAAAATTATTGAATGTTTATTTTTTTTTAAATTAGATTGCATGAATAATAAGAACCATATATTGTCTCTCTGAGCAAGAAATTTTTTCTCTCTCAATGTAACGGTTCCTTTTGTTTTTGGGCACTTTCTGCAAAAGCGCGCGAAACGAGGCGGTAACAAAAATAGCACTGATCACGTGTTTGCTGAATAAATTTAATAGGAGTGATTGCTTTGGGTTTTTTTTCGACAAATTTTGAAAAAAGGAGTTGCATTAAAGGTTTTAATTGAATTTGTTCCAAAAGAAGACCACAAATTCTCTTGTCATGGGTCGCGGAAAGCATTGTACCGTCGAAAAAAGAAATTTGATAAAAAACATGATCTCAGAAGGAACAACTAAAACTTGAAGTTGGTAAAATTGTTGGATGTTCAAATAAAATGATCCGCAATGCAATATTATTTGGAAAAAAGGAAGAAACACGTGGAAGAAAGCCTGCACTAACCAACTTGGAGGTCAATCGCTTGGTTCGGCAATGCAAGAAGGACCCTTTAAAGCCAGCTACGGATCTGAAAAAGGGACTTCAGATAGCTGAAAGCGTGGAAACAGTCGGCAAACATTTGGGACTAAATAACCTGAATGCCTACAGCCCAAGAAAAGTCCCGCTTTTGACAGCGAAGCATGTGTCAAAACGCGTTCAGTTTCCCAAGTCACACCTGGATTGGCCCGTGGAGAAATGCCGCAACATATTGTGGTCAGATAAGAGCAAAATAGTTTTGTTTGGCGGTAAAGGCTCTCGTTCTTATGTTCGGCGTCCACCAAAAGCATTCAGCTAATCCTCGTTTTACATTTAAGTCGGTAAAACATGGAGGCTTAAATATCATGGTGTGGGCATTTTTCTTATACCATGAAGTAGGTCTGATATAGTGGATTAAAACGATCATGGATCAACATATTTACACGGACATATTAGAAAATATTATGTTGCAATATGCCGAATACGATATGTCACTGATCTGGGTATTCCAGCAGGATAATGATCCTAAAAACTCCAGCAAGAAAGCTCGTAAATGGTTTGGGGATTATTTGATCCGCCTTATGGAATGGACTGCTCAGTCACCAGATTTGAATCCTATTGAAACCCTTTAGGCGAACGTTAAAAAAAAGGTTTCTGAAGCCAAACCAAAAAATTAAAAGGACCTTTGGGCTGTTGTGAAAGATTCGTGGGACAAAATTCCCAAAAACGGTGCCAGGACTTGGTGGATTCCATGCCAAGACGATGCGCAGCTGTCATCGCCAACAAAGGTCACGGCAACCAAATATTAGGATTCTGTAAACATAGTTCTTAAGATATAATCCATTTGTCGAACTATTTTTTTATTTTTTGACTTAGTTTTAGCAAACTACGAGAAATAGTGCTATTTTTGTTACCGCCTAAATTTGAAGGTTTTTTTGTTTTGCCAATTATTTTTAAAATATCCATTATATCTGTTACTTATTTTGTTATTTCGATTGAAAATCATTGTAGTATTTAAGTTTAGTGAGTAAAATGATGAAAAAGTGTCAGAAAATACAGAAACGTTGGGACAAACACGAAATGTGCTTATGGTGCTATTATTGTTACCGCAACTGTATATACTATATATAGGAAACTTTGCTTGGCACAGATTTAACGGTAAATTTCTTTCTCTCTTTCTGGCGTTATGTAATTGGAATCTTTTGTTAATTATGACTGACCTTAAATGAGCGCGCAAAGTCAAAGAATCAGTTACACAAAAGAATTACGAAAATTGTAAGGTAGGGCAGGGATTGATAAAGGGTAGAGTGTGAGAGAGAAAGAGATAGGGCTAGAGTTGCATTGAGGCAGATTAACATTGCTTTTTGCCATTTTTCAGATTTCTGTGAATTTTTCTTTTTTTGTTTTTTTGCGGCAGATTTTCCATGTTGCCCCAAAGCGTTGCAACAACAACAGTTGCAGCTGCAACCTGCATATCTCTTCGCTCTCTCTCTCTGTCTCTCTCTATTGATGTGCTGCACTGTTTCTTTTTCTGTGCCTGTTGGGCAACAAGCTGCACAACAAAATGCATTAAACTTTCCCATTTAAAAGTGCATTATTCCCACATATCTCAAGACGAAAATCGCTAATGCGGGCCTGCCCCTATACATACGATACATACCATGCAACATATATATAGAGATGTGCCACAATATCTACCTTGTAGCATATGAAACTGGTTTTTCAATAATATTTTGCTGCACTTGTCGTCGAGAGAGGCAGCAGGAGGGGCTTAGCTGAGTTAGGGTATGAGCAAATCGATTGCATTTTGCCAGCATATTTCAACTTGCACTTTCGAGCTGCAGCCCCTTCCTCCCCCTCCGGCACTAAACTATGTTGCAACTGCAACTGGCCAAACGGCACTGAACCAAGTCGACGCGACGCGACTTCGACTTCGACTCGACTCGACCATCCAAGCAAGCCAATGACCAAGACCAAATTAAACTGCGAGACCATAGAAAACAAGTTTCACCTCTTGCAAGTCGAGCGTACCCGCCGCCCTCATCTACCCTTTTTTTTTTTTGGATGCAATTTCGGATACCATCAACAACTTTTCCGCCATCGGTTTTTTTTTTTTTTGCGAAGGTTGTTGTGTTGCGTCTTATTCACAATTAACCAGCTGATTTTCTATTCACAATTTCCAGTTTTCGAGTCTCTTTTGGCCCTGATTTCGTTTCGTTTTCGTTTGCAATCTATTACCAACTCTAATTACGCGTATTTATTACCGAATTTTTACCGAACTTGTTTTCAATTAGACGTTAGTCAAAATCATTGCTTAAGCTCTGTCAATGTCTGTCTATGAGGTATAATATTATTTTTGACTTTTTGGAGCTGCTTTAAGTGAGGTTCGTGAGAAATGTGAGCTGACCTTGAGAATTTTGGGTGATCAATTGGTGAAATTTTAAAATTGGTGTCGTTTTAAGCAGCATAACTATTTTCATATTAAATTTTCTTACTATATCATCATGTAACTTTAGTAAATGCAAATATACTTAAGATCTTTTGGAAATTCTTTAGTTTCTTAAACTTTTTTGCAATATTAGTGATATGAAATAAATAAATAAGTTATTTGAGCTATTTATTTATTGGTTTTGAAAGGGTTTGTAGGAAACCTATGCTGACCTTGGGAGTACTTGGTTGAAATTGCAGAAAATTTGAGAATTAAGTATGTTAAAATTAATATAACTAAACTACTACTAAATTTCTTTTCTATAAATCTCACTGTCTTTAATATACGAGATTTATGCAGAAATATATCAGTTTGCCTTCAGTTTGCAAGGCAACTAGTTTAATCTTAAGAATATACGATGATAACTTGCTGAAATTTAAAAATCCAATAATTTAAGCCGGAAATTTCTATAGTATAACTTTCTCATTTTCCACAGTATATGAATATTTTGTTAAAGTATTTCTCAACTTCCTTAGAATCTTGCTCAACACAGCTCGTGAATGGTTTCTCCTCCCCTCACACGCCATTCCGACAATTCATTAAATTTAGTTTGGTTTCCAACTTAGTTTCTACTTAGTTTCGATTCTGTTTTTTAGTTGATTTTAGTTTTCTAGCTTATAGTATACATATATCATTGTATGGCACAAGCTGCCACATGCCACATGCTGCCCCACGTGCCACGGCTGAAGCCTGTTGCGAGTCTCTTTGTTGTACAAGTTTTTAAAGAAGTCAAAACATATAACTATGTTTACAACATAATTAAACATGTTTTCTATATAGAGTTCACACTAGAACTTTTATACTAGGAATAATACTCCCTCTTATTCTGGTCCCCCTACTTTGTTTGGTTTTGTGGACATTTTTAAGGGAAGAATTTGATAATATTTTTCTCGTATTTTCGTATTTTTGCTCCCAACAATGCGAAAACCGCAAAATACATAAAAACAATGGAAATGCGCGTACATAGCAGAGAAAGGGAGAAAGAGAGGGAAAACAAATACAAAACACGGTAAGGTTGCGTATGGGGCGTGGCAAAAAAAAAAAGAAACAATAAAACTCGTTACAGTTTTGTTTTTTTTTTGTGCAGCGATTTTCGAGCTATGAAAGTTCTGGTTAAGTGCTTATATATGTATATTTGCATTTTTCTGAGGGTCCATGTGGGTGTATATCTGGCACGGGTGTGTGTGTGTGTGTGCTGCGCCTGTGTGTATGCTGTGTGTGTTGCGAATGTTTCGAGTGCTTAAACCGAAATGCAAATAGAAAAGGCAACAACAAAAGCGCAAAAATTGATTTACATACGACTCTCAAAATTGTATTGGTATTGGCAAGTGTGTGTGTATGCTGTATGTGTGTGTTTTTTTTTTTTTTTTTTTTTTTAATTCCATTTATTGTCTAAATAAAATATACTAGGTAGATATGGCTATATACATCGGAAGGAAAAGGGAAAGGAAAGAATAGTTGTGCTCAGAAACTCCTGCGGTACTGCCGCGAAGCATTGCTACGCAGGGTCTGAGCGGATGCCTTTTAGGGCACCTCTCCCGTGCGGCGCTGCCTTTCCACGCTCCGCAGCGTTTGCATTGTGGATTCTGCAAAGGTGCAGACGGCCTCCCACTTCTCGACACTTTCGAGCATGCTCTCCACTAGCGTACCGCTACTAAGAGTCTCTCCTATCTTAGTGCATAGCGTCGCTCTGCTTTCCTCAAATCTCGGACAATGTAGGATCACGTGCTCCGCGTCTTCGTCCATTGCGCACAGAGGGCACTCCGGGGAGGAGTCATGTCCAAACCGGTTCAGGTATTTCCTAAACACGCCATGGCCACTCAGCAGCTGGGTCAGGTGGAAGTTGACCTGTCCATGACTCCTCTGGACCCACTTCCTCACGTCCGGGATTAGAGAGTGGGTCCATCTTCCCTTCGTGGATGAACTCCATCTCCTCTGCCACCTTTCGAGTGTTCGACATCTGGCTTGGTGCTTCCTTGTGCGAGCCTCCGGTTGCGAATCCACGGTTGTTTGTCGCCTTTGCGCATATATCTCCTGCGCTTCGAGTGCCAACAGATCGATCGGTATCATCCCCGCAATGACTAATGCGGCATCGTCCGATACCGTTCTGAAGCCGCAGCAGACCCTTAGGGCCCCGAGTCTGTAGGTGGATTCGAGTCCCCGTCGGTAGCTTCTGGTCTCTGTTGCCTTTGCCCAGATCTGTGCCCCATATAGCATGGTTGCTTTCAGCACTTCCATTAGAAGTCGCCTCCTCGCTTGTCTGGGTCCCCTCGTGTTGAGCATTATCCTGCTTAGGGCTCTCCCAAGTTCAGCTGCTCTTGCGCTCGCATGGCTTAGATGCTCTTTAAAAGACAGCCTTGCGTCGAGATAGACACCCAGGTACCTAATCGCTCTCACCGACTGTATGACCGTAGAGCCTACATTCAGTTGAATATTTTCCACGACGTTCCTACTGCTCATGAGCACAGCTTCCGTCTTGTGGTCCGCTAGTTGAAGTCCCGCTCTAGCAAGCCACTCTCTAATGGTGGATACTGTGGTCCCACACTTCTCCTCGGCTTCATGGATATGTTTGGCCACCACCACTACAGCAACATCATCAGCGAAGCCTACCACAGTGGTATCTACTGGAAGGGGCAGCCTCAGTATGCCATCGTACATCGCGTTCCACAGTAGTGGTCCAAGGACTGAGCCTTGTGGAACACCTCCGGTTACTTTGTAGCTCCTTTCACCTTCCAAAGTGTGGTACCGCAATATCCGATCCTTGAAGTAGCTTCCTATTATGCGCTTCAGGTACTCTGGGACGTTAAACCCGGTTATTGCATCTAGAATTTTTGGCCAGCTTGCCGTGTTGAACGCATTCTTGATGTCGAGCGTCAGCACCACGCAGTATTGCTTGGAACCACCTTTCCATCGGGTCCCCTCCAGAGCTCTGCCCGCTATGTCAACGACTGTTGAGATGGCATCTAGTGTAGATCGCTGCTTCCTGAACCCGAATTGCATCGGAGCGAGGTCACCAGCTTGCCTTATAGCACATTCCAGCCTGTTTGCCAGGAGTTTTTCCAAAAGCTTTCCTGCTGTATCAATGAGGCAGATTGGCCTATAGGATGATGGCTCTCCAACGAGTTTGTTGGGTTTAGGAAGCAACACCAATTTCTGGGCTTTCCATCTGTCTGGAAAAGTTCCTTCCTGCAAGCACATATTGAACAGGTCCACAAACGTACCCGGGCTGAGCTCCATGGCCAATTTGAGCGCTTTATTTGGGATAAGGTCGGGTCCAGGCGCCTTTTCGTCTCCAGTCTTTCTCGCAATGGCTACTAGCTCCTCCACTGTTACTTCGTGTCCGGGCGGAATAGTGATGTTTTCGGTTTCCGGCTCCATAGTAATCGGTAGCATTGGCGGGAATAGAGACATGACTATCGTCCTCATGACGTCAGGTTCCATAGGAGGGGCAGGCTTTACGGCTTTTAGTTTCTTTACAGCCACTTTATAGGCCATTCCCCAAATATCGTTTTCCGCAGCGTCGCACAGAGCCAAGAAGCAGGATAGCTTGCTGGTGCGTATTGCTTTCTTTAGCACCCTACGGCAGGTTGAATATTCCACCCGGAGGACCGCAAATTCAGGCTTTCCCTTTGATCGCTGATAGCGCCTTCGGGATGCAATACAAGCTCGCCTAGCATTCGCTATCTCCTCAGTCCACCAGTATACTGGGTTATGGTGCCTCCTGTAGCCTCTTTTTTTTTCCATGCTGCAATTGCACGCCACCTCTAGAGCTCCCATCATGGAATTAGCTGCCAGGTTTGCCTCACCGGTTATTTGGGGTGGATTAAAGGCTGCTTCGAAGTCATTCACTCTCAGCGTGTCGGCTTTATAGCCCGCCTGATGATGGTGGTGAGTCCTTGGGTGCTGCATGGATCCTATTTCAATGACAATGGCTAGATGATCGCTTGCAGTGTAGACGTCGCTTAGACTCCATCTTGCCTGCCTAGCAAGGGCGCTGGAAGTGAACGCAAGATCGATAATGGATCCAATTCCTCCTCGACTGAACGTGTTTCTCCTTCCTGTGTTGAGCAGCACGATATTGAGAGCTGCGAAAGCCTCAAGCAATGCTCTCCCCCTCGCGTTAGTTGACGGGCAGCCCCATTCTTCGGACCAGGCGTTAAAATCTCCTGCTATCAAAATGTTTTGCCTACCAATTGCGTCGTGAGCAATTCTGTCTAGCGTGTTTTCGAATCTTTGTAGCGAAAGGCTGGGAGCGAGGTAGCAGCTGTATATCCAGTGTGCTCCAATTTTTGCTCTCAGAAACCCATCTTCCTTCGCTACAGCATCCAGCTGGAGATTGTGTCCTCCGCATATCCATATGGCGGCGCTCCCCGAAGAGTCTGTTGCGTACTGGCTCGTAGATGGGTGTCTCTCTCTTCCGTAAGGCTCGCTCAGAATGCACACATCGATCTTGAGCTCCCGTACGGTTTGGGCTAGGAGATCCTGCGCCGCTCTGCAGTGGTTAAGGTTGACTTGGAGGAACCTTAACATTTGCAGTTTTTCAGTGCTTCCTTGAAAAAGGGGCATTTGAAGCTGCCGACTGCATGATCAGCTTGATGAGAGCTACCTGAGGCAGCCTCTCTAGCACACAGGAGGCAGTTGGGCGCTTGTGTGCATCCCTTTGCAGCATGTCCTGGGAGACCACAGTTGAAGCACTTTCCGGAGTGGTCGATCTTGCTCTTGCAGTTGGCAACAATGTGGCCGAACTCGAAGCATTTGAAGCACCGCTTGGGTCTCATCTGAATCTGGATGCGGCACACTGACCACCCAATTCTAATTTTGGACTGCACAGCTAGTTTTCTTGCCAGCGCTAATGGCAGGGATAGGAATGCTATCTGCATTCCGTGCACAGTCTTCCTAATAGCTCTGACCGAGACCCCGGGCTGTTCGAGGGCAGACTCCACTGCTTTCTGGACCTCCTCAATAGTGGCCAATTCGTCCAGATCTTTGATGACCACATCGGCAGTGTCTGCCAATGACTTGACCGCTGCACGGTCTCCAAGAGCCTTGCCAACGGCGTCCTCTACTTCCTTGGTGCTGTGGACTCGGGCTTTGCTGAGACGTAGAAGCAGATCTCCGCTTGCCGTCTTGCGGATGGCCTGGACATCCCCGCTCAGGTGCTGAAGAGTAGGATCACCTCTTACAGATTTCAGCAAGTCGGCATAGGTGCATCCTTTGCCAGTGAGCACAATTGCGTCCTGTCGGGCCCTCCTGGATTGTGGGTTCTGCACTTTCGTCCAAACATTCCCTTTGGGCTTCGTTAGTTCCGTTTCTATAGTGCCAGTGGCTGCTTGGGGAATAATGGCCCCGGTGGAAGGCCTGGCAGCACCCTTCGCCTTTTTGGGCGGCGTCTTTCGGTTTCCCGAAAGTGACTCCCTCGGTCTCTTGGGAGTGTTCTTGCGAGGATCACTTTGGGTGATGCTTTGTTCTTTATTTTTGATGCTCGTTTGGGTGGACTTGCTTGCCCTCGTAGTTTCCACTTGGTTGCTTGCTAGTGCGCAAAGCGATTCGGCCCTTTTTTGGATGCTCACTAGGTTGGTGATTTCATCCTTCATCAACTGGTTAATGTGGCGCTGTCCCTTCAAAAAAATTATTGCGGATAGACCTTCAAGGATGCTCCCCATTTTGGCTATTGCATCGCACAGTGATTTAGGCTCGTAGTTTTCCTGCCCTACACATAGAGACGTTTGCAAACAGTTCTGCGGTGACCTTTGCAGAGTTGCTCTTCTTGCGAAGGGGTCGGTTTCCTGCTCGATGTCCATGCTAAACCCAGGGGGGGCAGGGCCCACCGCTGGACTTTCCATTAACTACTGACAGTGTATGCGTAAGCGTCTGCGAAGTGGAGGAACCAGATTAAAAAAGATCCCACGTGGGCCACGGATTTCTCCTAGGCTTTGATCGGTGGAGGTTTGTTCCGCCTCTGCTCGGACACCAGAGCCTCTGCTTAGGCACCTGAAAGGTGAGAGGATGATGTTCGGTCTGTCCGCGACCTTTTTGCCTTTATTCTTTTTCAATATGGGACTCCAAGAAATTAGATTTAATTTAAATTTAATTTAAAATTAAATTCAAATTTAAAATTCAAATTCTAACGCTTCGCGCCCAAGTGTAGCAACTATCTGGCAACGCCAGATCTTGCGATCGGCTTGCAACGCTGTCAGCTGATCTCTTATGAGTCTGGCAACACCTTTGATCTTGTCCGATCTGGCAGCACTGCCAGCTGTTTTAACAGCAGGGCAGCAACAACAATGAATTGCAAATTTGCCAAAAAGTGGCCAGAACTCACAAAATCGTGCACTATTTACGTTTACAACGCGTTCCAGAGCTGCAGCAGTTCTTTCCGGTGTGGCCTCCCACAGTCTTCCCGAATCTCTGGCCTCGTTTACGATGTTATAACGAAAAAAATCGCGGAGCGGGAAACAAACACATCCGACCTCTGAACTCTTGACCTCTGTCGACAAGCTTCTGTATGTGTGTGTGTGTGTGTGTGTGTGTGTGTGTGTGTGTGTGTGTGTGTGTGTGTGTGTGTGTGTGTGTGTGTGGCCCTGTGCGTTTGCCTTTTGTGCGCTTGTTTGTTGTGCTGGCAGGAAAAACATTTTCCGCAAATTATTGATTACCAAAATTATATTAAAAACGCAACCAAAAAGAGAGACAGAGAGAGAGAGAGAGAGAGAGAGAGTTGGGGAACATCCCGCATATTTCTTAGGGCAAAACAGCCTACAGCGCAGTGTCCTCTGGCACCTGCCACGCCCCCATCCACAGCAATCAGACAGAATTGATTGTAACAATGCAATAAATGTAATGAATGTACGTGCAGGTATTTACATACATACACATGTACAAGTATGTGTATGTGTGTGTGTGTGTGAGCCAGCGTATCTATCATTCTGGCCAACATTGTTGTGCTGCTGATCCGACAGACGACAGGCTGCTGCTGCTCCAGACGACAGCTGAGGCCCATAAATCGTCAGGCAGTTAAATGATATGTGGTCTACTTATTTATGATACCATAATTGGAAGACCGAGAGGGGGACAGGGCGGGGCAGACACTTAAGGAAACCTTCGATAGCGAAAGTTCTTGTACTAAACGATTTCCTAAACGCCACAACATTTATCAGAATGTGAAAATCATTTTATTCGAACTATGTGAATAGAAATGCGAATGATAAACAAAGGAAACACACAACAAAGTGAATATACATACGAATACATTTATTCATCTTCTTCTTAAGTAGCTCTAATCAGGAAGAATCTTTGCGAAAAGGAAGTACAAAGAGTTCAAGCTGCCAAATTTGTTGAAATTGTTTCGGGTGGGGGGGGGAGCGAATAACTCAAGAAATTCGTTATCTTTCAAAGCATGAAATACCTTACAAATAAACTATACTATTAAGAAATGTGAAATTTAATGAAAATATCTCAATTGAAAGAGCACAAGATATTTTACAGTGAAATATAAAGAAAATAACTGTACTACTTCTAGCTAAATTAAAATAAATGTTTCAATTAGAGTTGCAAATATGCTAGAATATTTTATGGAGGAAAAGAAAGATGTTTTTAATATATATATATAAAATATATAAAACTTGACAACAAGTTTTCCTGTGTTTTTATAACTCAAATATCAAATAAATATAAAATATAAATATATACATATATATATAGAAAAATATAATAGAAAACCCTTCAAAACCTTTCTCTCTAGCTAACATAGAAAATCTCCTTAAATACTTCTAGAACTCCATAAAAAATCTCTTCTAAGAAAGCATAACAACAATCGAAGCAACAAATATTCCCAACTGCAATCGTCGTTGCCCGGCGAATCCCTCGAGGATTTTCCTGGGTTATTATAAATATTGCCTTTTGCGTGCTTAACGTCTATAGAGAAAGAGGCCTGAAAACCAAAGCGCAACCCACACAAAACTTGACTGACTCACCGAACTCCACCGCAAGTGCCGACGCAGAGATCATTAAGACAAACACGAGTAGGAAGGCAGAAACAGCGTGAGGGAGAGAGAGAGAGGGAAGAAGGGAAAGGGGAGATGGAGGTGAGGGTGTTGGCTTATACCATGGCGCGAAATACGCTTTTGCGACAGCTTATTTAATGTTATTTGCATGCTTTAATTATAATTGCTGCGTGCCTCTGCCTCGCCTCATGCCACATGCCTCTGCCTCGTCGTGTTGCACGCAGTTTCTTTCCGCCCCCCCTTTTATATATCTTTTTCTCTGTGTGTATTTTGTTTTGTGCTCTGCTTCGCGCAATCCTAATTTGTATTTTTATTCCTTGGCCAGCAGAACGTGCCGCTCAGCACATTTTTCGCTTATACGCGTATTATTATGCACGTGACAGACGGACAGAGAGGGATGGAAGACAACAAAGAGAGAGAGAGACAGAGACAGACAACAGGCAGATCAGGTGTGTCGGGGGAGCGAGAAGGCAGCCTAAAGCGTGCCTGCTCTGTCTTAACTATCACACTGAAGCCTTTTTCCCAACTAGATATTTTTACTCTAACTTAGGGTATATGAGTTTTAAGAGGGAATTGAATAAATTTAATGGTATAGAGCATAGATATGATCTTTAAAAGTCCCTGTATCTCATAAATCTTTTGCAAATCAAACTACTCTCAAGTAAACCCAATAAAATTAGGCATACATGCTTCTCACTCTTGTATGCTGCAAGACAGTCACCTAAAACCGATATATCTTATAGCAAACTGCTAAAGAAATTAACTAAACTTGGCACAACCCTTTATTATTATGTTTATAATATGCTTTCCAAATTTCATCATATTCATACCGCTATAGCATATTATTTTTCAAGCTAACCCAATATAATCAAGATATTTTCAGTTAAGTATGTTGCTACACTATATTTTGCTCCAATATCATTAAATTTTCTTTAACTACCTGCTATATTCTTCTTCAAAACCTTCAATAAATAAAGATATTCCAATTATTAGCATATATAAACACTCTCTTAAGACTGAAAGGGTATAAAAACCAAAACAAATCCTTTTTTTTTGCTTTGCCCCGTTTTGTATAATTTTTTCGGGTGCGAGGGAAATCGCTTTTCCTTTCATTTTCCTGGCACTGCACTTGCCGTAAGCAGCTTACGAAAAACGAAACGAACTCAAAGCAAGGCAAAGGCAAAGGTCGCTGCAGGAATAAACGTAATTGAAAAATTTATAGCCAAAAAGGAAGAAGAGGTGCCTCTTGGAAGATGAAGCTCCTCCTCCTCGCCTTTGCCTTTGGCCAGCTACATTATCGATTTGTCTGTGTGTGTCATCTCTGGCAATATCTGACAGTCATTAGAATATATATTTTTCTATATATACATGCATATACTATATCTTCTGTTTGTGTCACACACTCGGCACAGTTATCCATAGCTTGGAAATATAATTGAAGTGTGCGCCGCGAAAGAAGGCTATGTATACGAAAGATTATGCCGAGTGGCGCTGACAGGTCACGCTGTTCGACCGATTAATCACTGAGTCAGCCATCAATCCCCCTCTGCGCCCCCTCTCTACGCCACTGCTCTGCATTAGGCACTTAATGAGCTGCCTTGCCAAGCTTGGTGCCTCGTCCTGCCTGCCTCACCTCTCCATCAAATGGGACACTCTCGGCAAGTGTCTTGTTAAAGCTTTTCACTTTTGCCTTTTCCGGCGACCACATATCACCATATCACCGCAAATCGTTAGGTTAGTTCCCCTACCCATCATTATTGGCAGCCCCCAATGATTTTGCGCTTTTCCTTCCCCAGCAGCTTAGCCTGCTCCGTTATATTCCATCCATATCATGTCTTGTCCTGTGTCGCGTTCTGTGCGTGCTTTTATGCGATTTTGTTTGGCTTTCTTTCTTTCTTTCCCTCTCTTTCTTTCTTTGCATGCGACCCGCTCTTGGCTAATGGGTATTCAATCGATGACCCATATTTGCGTTGTGGGTACTCGAAATTGTATAGAAAGAAGTAGAGGGTAGTTCGAAGTTGGGGTAGGCAGTTTGAAGTTGACAAGACAGGCAGGAAGTAAGGAAGTTTTGAGAGGAAGTTAACCCAAGTATTATAACATATCAAATCATATCTATAACGCAGGCACTGAGCTTAAAGAGGCAATTCTGCCTTGCCTCTTTACTTTTTACCATTTTCTTCATACCATAACTAACCATCTATACCTAATCTATAAAGCTCAACTAGTAGTCGCATATACCCGCTCTTTGCGTCTTGTTTTTCCCACTAGCAGCTGCAACAAGCTGTCACTCAAGTCTCCCTTTTCTCCCCTTCCTTTTTGCCCTACTATTATATCATATCTATCATAATAAAAAATTGTGTACTGAATTCCGCAGTATCCATCATTCCATCATCAGGTTGAAGAGGTTGCAGGATAGAGGATCAGCTTGCCTGAAATCTCGTACGGTATTGAACAGCTTGGAGAGATTCTTTACTACCATGACAGGCCGAATCAGCTCAGGAATACCAAACTCAAAAATAGGCGATCTCTTATCGGATCCCCCTGCTTCAGTACAGAACATAGGACGCTGGAATTCCAATCGTTTGGCATGTCTTCCTCTAGCCATATTTTGAAAAGAGCTGAAGCATGCACCATGATATATCCACATTGTTGTCGCTGTATTTCCTCAAGCGATATTGTTGCCCGTGCTCCCCCTATAATCTCAGCAAATCCTGCATATCTGTAACCAGGTTTCCATTTTTGTCTCGGCCATCTACGGTTGACCCATTGTTAGAACCTCTGAGCCTCGTCTCTGCCTCGAAACATCAACCATATTATTATATATGTATATATTGTAATTCTCATTTAAATCTTCTCTCATCGCTTTTAAAAATCTCTTTAATCTTTTTTATCTAAGCTACTATAAGAGTATTTATTATTTATTTATTACTAAAAATTATTTATTATTTATTGGGGTAATTTTCACTTATTATACAATTAACCCGCCTACGCCTATTCTTTCCTTTCTCATCTTTCTGCCTATTATCGTTATATAATATCTGCATGGAACACTAAAGCTACAGGTCAACTGCAGCGCACTGCAACAAGCTGTCAAACTGCCTCGACTCACCTGTTTGACCTACCCCTCCCCCATCCACTCAGCTCTTTGGTTTGTTTTAATGCAAATGTAATCTAATACCTAAACCAATCTCTCTCTCTTCTCTCTCTCTCTCTCTCTTTCTCCCTTCAATCTCAACACTAACCTCGACATGATTTTAATTCGGTTTATGGCTGAAAGAATTTCACTTAATTTAACATAAAACGTTCCCCTCCCCCCGCCTACACTGGGCCTTTTTCATATTAATTATGGTCTGCGGTTTTGACACCAAATGTTCAACAACACTTCCCACACAAAGATAGAGGGGCAAGGGGGAAGAGGGGAGACATTAAATGTTGCACCGTAATAAAACTCGCGAATCGTGGCATCTGTTTAGAATTTTGCGCAATTTGCTGCAATTTATGGCCCGATGCACTCACCGATAGCATTATTTATCATATGCAACATATATCTAGGTATATATAGCAGCTATATATATAGCCTGGCATTTAGTTAGCTCTGGTCAAGTGAGAGAAAAAAAAAAGGTTACCTGCTTTATGTGTGTATTTTTAGTTGACCTTTTCGGCCTATTTGCCACGTTATTTGCCACGATTTTCTTTTGCGCTTTTTTTTATAGAGTACCCCGTGGGGTTGGGGGAGTTCCAAGAATTGTTACACTATATTTCTCGCAGTGTAAATGAGAAGTCACGCTGCAGTTGCAGTTTCACTTTCAATCTGCATAATTATTGATCAGTTGCCAATTGGAATTTAGTTGCAGAAATATGAATACACTCACTGCATTCATACACACTGACTACACTCTCACACACTCACTGCACTCACACACACACTCACTACACACACTTGTCTTGTAATTGTCGCACGCGTACGCGTAGTTCGAGCTCAACGGCAGCGTATAGCACTTAAAAGATACATTTGTATCTCACGGATACGCGCAAAAATAAACAACAAGTGTTTTGTTTTTTTTTACCCTAAGCTGGCCAAAAACAAAAAGAAATCAAAGCCAACACAACAACTAACTCGGCGTGTGTATCTACTACTAAGGCGGCTCAGCTCAGTCTTTCAAAAAGTATCTGACGGATACGTTCGCGTACCTGTTCGACAGCTGCTGCTGCTGTTGCTGCTGCTGCTGCTGCGTTGCGCCGTCCGTGTGTTCCGACTTGCAACTGAACTCGAGCTCCAATGTTGCTCCAATGATTGTTGAATCTCCGCCGTTGCCGTTGTTGTTGCTGAGCTGCTGCTGCTGTTGCTGCTGCTGCTGCTGCTGCTTGTCAACATTTGTTGCTGGCAACAAACTGGTTGCGGTTTGCAGCCGCCCCTCCGCACATGTTGCCGCAACATGGCTTGGCGAATTTGTGCGTTTTGTTTTGCTCGCCGCTTCGTTTTGCACGTTTGTTTTGACTGTTGCTTCGTCTGCGTTGTTGTTGGCAACATTTTGAGTTTTCTCTAACACGCAACATGTATCGCAACATGTTGTGCAACATGTTTTGTTGGCCACTTGACTCGGCAACGCTTCGCCAACAATTTCGGCTGCCTGCGCTGCTCCGTTGGCCTTGGGCTGCTGCTCCCGCTGCTGCTGCTGCTGCTGCTGCTCGTTATCCTTTGTCAGGGTCGCCCCCTGCTGCTGCTGCTCCTCCTCCTCCACCTTCTCCTTGCTCGCACACACATCCTGCAAAAATAATTGATAAAATTAAACTCGTGTTTATCTTCGCTTTGTTAGCCCAACTGGCCCTGTGACTGATGTCCCAAAACATGAAGAGTCTCTCTCTCTCCTCTTCCTCTCTCTCTCTCTCTCTTTCTCTTTCCATCCACACTTGCAAATGAGCCGGCAAAATATGGCGCTCATTTCCGTCGCACACATAATCAGGCTATGATGAAGCTGTGCATGGGGGAGGGAGGGGAAAGGGGACTCAGTTCCAAACTTTTCTTTCTGTTTTTCTCGGGTGTCCGAAATGATGACCCTGTTGGCTTCAGCCTCTTGCCCTTCTCCCATCACTGTTTTTCCCTTCGCCTGGTTGAGGTGTGTTGGGTAGGACGAACCTTCTCTGTGCCTGCTTCCTCTCCATTCTTTTCCTCCTGCCGTTTCCTGTATCCCTGTAGACCCCTACCTTATTCCTCTGCCTTTTCCAGCTCGTCCTCTTCATTTTTTCCCCTAACCTAACCCTAACCATCAATCTGTTATATCTTTCTTTCTCTTCGCTCTTTCATAGATGATGACTTCTCTGACTTCTCCGGCTTTAAAGAAGCTCTTCCATTGATTCTTCCTTCCTGCTCCACACTCCTTCCTTTAAATTGTTTATAAAGACTTCCATGATCTTTCTCCCTTTGTTTCCTAGCTATAGCTATGACTTGAGACTCCTCCAGAGTTAAAGAAACTCTTTCTAGACTTCCCTGCTGACTCCATCTACTTCAATTTCCATTATGGCCTTTCTTTATCTTTTTATTCTACCTTCCTTTCTTCCATCTTATCCTAGTTGCTTTTTTTTTAAAGTCTCTCTTTCTCTTTCATTTTATATTATTGCCTTTCTTTATCTCTTTATTCTACCTGTTCTTTCTTTCTTCCTTTCTATCCCACTTGCTTTCTTTTTAAAGGTCCCTCTTTGTCTTTAAAGTCTCTCTCTTATCAACCATCCCTGTCTTCTTCCTTCTAGTTGAAGCTCTCCTTCCTCTAACTTCCCCATCCTTCTTCTTTTTCAACCTTCTTCCTTCTTTTTATTGTTCTAGTTCTTTTTATTTTCCTCCTCTCTCTCGCATATTTTCTCCTTTTTTATTCCTCCCTCCTTTTATATTCCTCCTCTCTCTCTCTCATATCTCCCTCCTTACACTCCCACCTATTCCGTCAGTGTCTAGCCCCCATCCTCCCTCCTCTTCGCCTCCACTTTCAACCTGCCATCCCATTCTGGCCAAGAACGCGGTCAAAAAGTCCAAAAGTTTAGCTAATTTGGGCCTGTCTGTCTGTCTCTCCATCTGACACTCACCTTGCTACACTGCGCGCTAATTGTGTTTGCACTTGTGCACAAATTGGAGGCGACAGCATCTGCTGTGCCTGTTCCCGTGCCGTTGCCCTGGGTCACCGAGTCCTCGCTGCGTGCATCGTAGAAGACATCGTCGTCATCCGCTTCCGCTGCACTTTTGCTGCAGCTGCTTTTGGCAGTCATTTCCGTTTGTGGTGTCGACGTACTTTACGCCACGCACTGTGTCCTGTTTGTCCCTGTTGTTATCTCTCCCAGCCAGTGCCGCTAGAGCTGTGCGCACTGCCTGTGTTTGCTCAGCTTCTCTCGAGTTGGTTGTGGGTTCGGCTCTCTCGCTGGTCTCGCTCTCCAGCGAGCGTGACTTGGTATCATCCTGCAATCCCTCCATATTCGCTTTCAGCTCCTGCAGATCAGAGTAGGTTGCTGGGGAGGGAGGCGGTGGTGCGGGAATGTCTTTGCGACGCGTGCTGGGCAGCGATGTGGCTGAGCTTGAGTGCGATTTACTGCTGCCAGAGCGATGATGGCGCTTGGAGGAGGAGGAGGAGGAGGTGGGTGGATGAGGATGTGGGGTAGCAGCAGACGAGGATGAGGAAGCAGCTGCACCTGCTGCTCCAGTGCCTGCTACAGCTGCTACTGTTCCTACTCCTCCTGCTCCTCCTCCTGATCCTGCTCCTCCTCTGCCAGCTGAGCTTCCTTCCGCCTCAGCACCTCCTGCCGTTGCTCTGCCCACTCCACTCGCTGCCGGCGCACTTTTCTCGCGTCGCTCTCTGCCCTCCGTAGCCTCCGTCTTGTGCCTGGACTTGCTCTTCGCGCTGGACTTGGGCTCCTCATCTGTGCGACTCTGCCGCTTGGGTATAGCACCCGTGGTGGATGCGACCAGGCGATCCAGCGATGGATACTCACGTCGCTCTGTGGGCTGCGGTTTGCGCTTGCTGGGTGTAGGCGTGGCCAGCTCCGCGGGATTTGTGGGCTGAGGCAGCAGCGCCGCCGGAGATTGCTGCTGCGGCTGCTGCTGAAGACTTGTGCGCGGTGCCGGCGTGGGCTTAGTGGCAGCGGATGCACTGCGTCCCTTGCTCAGTGGCAGGGTGGTCACCACCAGTGGCGTCTCCTGCTGCGGCTGCGGCTGCGATGCACTGCGTTTGGGACTTGCTTTAGGGTTGTTGTTGCTGCTGCTCGTATTGTTGTTGCTGTTGCTGCTGCTGTTGCGCTGCACCCGCCGCGTGGACTCCAAGCTATTGTTGCGCTGCATCTCGGACTGATATATGCTGCGCTTCACATCGTTCACATGCTTGAAGAAGTCCATGGCGTACTTGTTCTGCTTGAGATCCAATTGCGGTGCCGTTGGCGGCGCCAACTGCTCTGCACCATCACGCTCCCGTTCCCGCTCCCTTTCCTTCTCCCTCTCCCGCTGCTGCTGCTGCTCATACTCCGCCGGCTCGGCTGGTCCGCTGGAGGGCAGCGTGCCCGCTGCAGTCTTGCGTGGAATTCCACTGCTGCCGCCACGTGCCATGGAGCCATAGATGTCATCGAAATCGGAGCTAAAGTAGCTGGAGGAGCAATCGCAGTTGCGGCACTCGGAGTAGCGACAATTATCCGAGTAGCTGCACTTGTCAGCGGGTCCAGCTGCTCCTCCTGCTCCCCCTCCTGCTCCTCCTCCCGCTCCTCCACCCATGCCCATGACACCATCCAGACTACAACGTCGACAATCGTAGGCAATGCGACAACTCTCCGAGCTGCCAAAGTAACGACGTGGATGATGTTGCCCCATGCCACCACCTCCTGCGCCGCCCGAGGAGAACAAACTGGAGCGATGTGGATAGCGATGCGTATAACGCTGCGAGTTGTCGCTGCTGCGCAAGGAGAACTCACTGAGGATGGAGGCACGCGAATCACTCTTGTACATCTGTGGTGCATCGAACTGATCCATGAGTATTTGTGAGCCACCAATGGGACGACTTGCAGCATACATCAGCGGGTGCAAAGGTGCTCCCGGCCCACCTCCAATGGCATAGTAGATATCACCCGTACCAGGTGCCGCATACACATTCGCCTCCAGTCGCGCCATGGTATTATATTTGTGATAGGGCAGCGAATCACTGGACGAGGATGACTTGGTGTTCATGCGCTGCACAGATGCAGTGCCTCCTTGTAGTCCCACTGCACCATTTTGATAGCTCAGCAGGTACCCCCCTGCCTGCTGCTGCTGGGACGTCGTGGCGTGACCTGCGCCAGCAACAGGCTGCCTCCCGCCGCCGCCGCCTCCACCGACGGCATAGTGATTCGTTAGCTGCTGATAAGCCTTGTGCTGCGCCTGCTGCTGCGCCTGCTGCTGGTAGAAACTGCTGTAGAGCTGCTGCTGCTGCTGCAGATGTTGCTGCTGCTGCTGCTGCAGATGCAACTGTTGCAGCTCGCTGGGTGTGGTTGTTGCCGAATTGGAGGAGGTTGTGGTGGCCGTTGAGGATTGCTGGAACTGCAGGATGGGATTATACTCGCCCGTAATGGCAACTGGCGTCGTTTCAATCTTATAGACACCAGGATTGTTGGGATTATACGATTGGAATTCGAGTATGTGCGCTGTGGGCTGCGAATCGCTGCTGTCCTGCTGCTGCTGCTGTTGCTGCAGAGGATGTTGCTGCAGTGCATGTTGTTGCAGTGCATGTTGCTGCTGCAGCAGCTGCTGTTGCTGTTGTTGTAGCGCGTGCTGTTGCTGCTGTTGCTGTTGCAGCTGCTGCTGTTGCTGCTGTTGTTGATGGTGTTGCTGCTGCTGATGTTGCTGCTGCTGATGATGCTGCTGCTGCTGCTGTTGCTCATCCGGCTCCAGGCAGAGCTTGCAGTTTTCCTTGCTGCACTCCTGCATGCACAGCTCGCAATCTGCATAGACGCCAGCATCGCTCAGACCATGATGTTGCTGCTGTTGTTCCTGCTCCAATTGCTGCTGCTGCTCCTCATCCGATTGCAGGGCAGCAGCAGCTGCCTCGGCCAAACTGTTCTCCAACTTTGAAGTCTCCTTGAAAAAGATCTCCTCGTAGATGTTTTCCTCGCTGCGCGTGTGCAGCTGCTTTGCTTTGCCTGCCCAAACCGGAGGCAGTTGCTCCTCCTGCTCCCGCTGCATCACCTGCACTGCGCTGCTTGTCCAGCTTCTTGGAACTCTTCAGCCCCTCCTTGAGTAGGTAATAGTTAAAGCTTTTGATACCAATCTCACCACGCAGAAAGCGTCGTCCTATGGGCAACTTGCCCGCTGCCATCGCCTCTGCAGAATTCTGCGCCGAACTGCGCACCGAATACATGTCATCCTGGTCGCCCAGTGGACTCTCTCGCTCTGGTTCGATATACACCTTGCGACTGCGCTCCTTGCGGCTACGTGGCGATGGACTCGCCTCGTAGCTTGCTTTGCTCTTCGCCGGCGTCAGCTGCGCTGCTGCTGCGCAGCTTTCCTGCTGTTGTCCAGGCTGAGATTACGTTTCTGCTTGGAGCTGCGTTTCTGTGCAGGCGGCGCTGGAGCCAACTTCTTCTCCGTGGACTTCTCGGCCAGACTGCGTTCCAGACTGTGCACACGCAGCCGGGACAGGCTGCTGCTGGTCTCCTTCTGCAGCTGCTGCTCCGAGGCATGCACCGCCTCCCCATCCGAGCTGCTCGATGCGAAGTCGTAGTCAATCCCCAACTGACTGTTGCTCTTCCCGCTGCTGCTGGTCTTCAGCGGCGGCGGCTTAGTCACGGCGTATTTGAGGAACTCCTTGGTCAGTTGGCTGCGTTTCCCTAGCGAGCTGCTGCTGGGCATTGCCTGCTCTGCATTCAGCTTGTACTCGCTGGAGGATTTGCCCGAGATGCTGCTGCGTCGCAAGGGATTGGCCAGATGACTGATATCCTCCGTGTAAGCGGGATCATCGTAGATGCGATCACGCACTGTGGTCGAGCGATCCTTGGACTGCAAGCGAAAGTGGGGAAGGGATTAGACCCGGTTGTAAATGTAGTGCAAAGTGTGGGAAAAGTATCTTATAGATACATTTGCGACCTACTCACTTTGACTTTCGTTTTCTTGCGACTGCGATGCGGCGTCGTCACGTCCGTCAGCTTCAGACAGCTTGGGGCGTATTGCACGCTTACTGGAGGATTTGGCCCGTTCATAGGTGAGATCCAGATAGGTTTCCGTTGCCATGTTGTAGGCAATTTATGCGGCTATGACAACCCTGTGCAGCGATGCCTAAATGACGAAGGGGGAGAGAGACAGAGTTGACAGATGAGAGGCTAAGCTGTGGTAATAATGCATGACCTGGAAATAATTGAAGATAACCGAGGTGGGCGCGCAGCAGTGGAGGAGGGAGAAGGGAGAAAGGAGAAGGAAGAAAGAAAGAGGGAGTAGGGAGAAGGGAGGATAGAGAAGGGAAGAGGGAGAAGGGTGGTGGAAGGAGAGAGAAGGGAGGAGGTAGGAGAGAGAAGGGAGGTGGGAGGAAGGAGAGGAGAGAAGGCCTGATGCTGATGAAGAAGGAGCAGGGAGGAAAGAAGGTAGAAAGGAAGGAGTCTCTTCCCTTAAAGAGGATATGGTTTCAGCTCGAAGAGTAATATTTGAGGGGTTTCTGAAGTAGAGGATGGCAGTTGAACAGATTGAGTGAGGAATCCACCTCCTCCGCGAGTTAAACATAGAAAGAATGAGACCTCGCGTCAGAAAGGAAGATGGTAATAGGGAAGGATGGATCCCCGCCTTGCAAAAGAGAACAAGACAGAAAAGAATGAGAAGGTGGGGTCCCTGCCCTGAATGGAAGAGAGGAAGGTTGCATGGGTAACCTTCTTTCTAAGAGAGAGAGAGACATACGAGTTTTTGTTCCAGAGAGATAGTAATAGGAAAGGATGGGTGCCCCTCCTACAATGGAGCAGAGCTCCCTTCTCCCTTCCTAAGTGAAGAAAGATAAATGGGAAGGAGGGCTACCCGCCTTGAGAGAGAGAGTGAGGGCGTCCCCAAAGCTATATAAGATGGATAGACGTATATAGAAAGGGAACAGGTTTAGTTGTTTCAACGTAGACGGCAGCTTATCGTTTGATGTCAAGTTGGGAACCACAAAATACCTGAAGGAGTCAACAAATTACGAATTAAGCTGAAACCGAGTCTGAGGCGAAAACAAGCTGAAGTACGTGCTAGACAAAGGCCAAATACACAAGAGAAAGAGAGAGGAGAGAGAGAGGGGGAAAGCAATAGCAGGAACAGTTCTGGGCCATTAACTGACGCTGGAAATAAAAATGTGCGACTACAGGCGGAGGCAAAGCCCAAGGAAATTAAAAGAAACACACAAAAGTGTCCCAAGGAGACACTTGAAACGACCTTGGAATGTGCCACAGTCAGGCAACAAACAAGCGTCAGGGGGGGGAGGGGGTTCCAGTATGGGATGGTATGGTATGGTGTCTGACGGTGTGTGTGTGTGTTAGTATGCCACGTAAGATAACCATTTGGCATTCATGGTGAGAAAATTAGTATGTGCAGTGTAGCGTTCGACACACTTAAACACACATAAGCTCGGACGAACTCGGGATTCCTACCCCACAGACAGGAGAGAGTGGGATTGGGAGGTACTGCCAGCGGCACGTGAGAGTGTGCACTGGGATCCCTGGCAACTTGAGGGATAACCGACACAGTTCATCAAATTGTGGGGCGGGGAGAAAGAAAAAACTTGGCCAAAATTTGTAGTCTGCTGTATTTACACCCACGGTTCCTATCCCCCCTCTACCCTGCTCTACCATCTATCTTTCTTCTTCTAGTCTGCTGTATTTACCCCCGGTTCCTATCCCTCCTATACCCTGCTCAACCATCTTTCTTCTACTTTTTTTCCCCCTACCTTTCTACTTTTTTTCTCCTACACTATCCGCTTTCTTCCACTCATGTTCCTGTCTTCTCTTCCCTTTCCTTCATTCATTGTGTTACGCATAATGAAATTGACTAACCCGTACCATCCTAAACTATTCCCCATCATTATCATCATCATCATGCATGGCATAATGTATAGCCTCGTCTCGAGGTCGGTCGATAATGTTTGCGTTTAGCTTATCGCAGATGCCTTTCGTTTTTTTTTTTGGGGGATAGAGATTTATCACAGTTTTCGCTTTTTCCCATTCTTTTCTAGATTTTCTTTTCTTTTTTTTGTCTGCTTTGCATACTCTTTTTTTTTTGCGCACAGAGGAAACGACCTATGTTACCTGGGAATATGTATTCTGCCAGTTGGTAAAGTTCTTATATGCGTTGGGAGGGGGGAGGGAGATGGGAGAGCTATCTCTCTCTCTCTTTCCCGCCTTGACCTTTCGATTTCAGGCTATTAGAAATGTCAACAAATTTACGATAAAACTGAAAGTTGTCGTCCTTCATCGTGCATAGTCGGCGTCATCGTCGTCGTCGTCATCGTCGTCGCCGTCGTCGTCATCCCCATCTAAGTCGTCGCCGTCGTCATCGTCGTCGTCGTCCATCAAAGCATCAAATCGTAATGAGGCTTCATTTTTGTGTGTTTGTACAGCGTCCTGCCTTGCAAAGGGGGCCTAATGTACTTCAGGTTTTTTTTTTTTTTTTTTTTTTTTTATTTTTCCCCCGTGGACGCAGGTCGTCAAAGCTTTCAGCAATGTCAGACAGATTGTCAATTCGTGGGTAATTTTATTTATAGCGATGGGGACTGAACAGACCGAGGCACACTTCAATTGCATTAGTCGAGCTTGTCGAGGAGTCGAAAGTCATGAATCCCAAGTCACCTGTCTCTCTCCATATACCCAAAGCTGCTTGGGGTGCTGACAGTGAATGACAGTCACAAATGAGTGTATTCACCTAGGGGACTCGCTGTCTGTCTGACAGCCTATACACGTGTGTGACAGCAATCAATCCAATTTGCTGCTGCTGCCTCTTGGCATGGAAAATAGCAAATTGGAAATGAAAATAATTCAATTAAATTCGACCTTGAAAAGCAACGGGAATAATTTTCACATAAAAAACCACAAATAATAAAAGCAACCCGACAATAATAACAACAACATCCTGCCACACTCAACGTGCCACATTTCTCTCTGCTTTACAGTTGACACATGCTTTATTGTCAGGCTGTCTCTCTCTATCTCTCCCTCTCTCTCTCCTTCTCTGTCTGTCATTTAATAATGACACAAGTTGAGCGCCAAACTGGCTAAAACTCTCAGTCAACCTTCCTCAATTATTTATCACATTTTCCACTGCATTTGCATTCATTATAATTTCGTATAATCCTGCGCTATAATCCCTGTACACTACTATATAGTTGTATTTACAGTATGTTTTATTTATTATTTATTTATTTACAGTATTTTTTATTTATTATTTATTTATTTACTATTTCATTTCATTTCGTTTCGTTACTTTATGAAGCTAATCCAATTATGCGCTGCAATTCATCATTTAAAATTCTGTTTTTATAGCTAATTCATGGATGTTTACTGTCCTCTGCTGCAGCAACGTCTCCTTCTCTACATACATAGTATCTGTGTGGGTCCCTTTTTTGTCAGTGTGTGTGTGTGTGTGAGGGAGCATGCTGTGCGCGCACACTGTCGCACAAGACGCCTTTGCCATTGCGAAGCTGTTTAGGGTGTGGCTTGGGGGTGGTGCAAAGAAGCTTGTTTTGTTCTTCTTCTCTGTCTCTTCGTCTCCGTTTGCCTCTGTCGCTTTGTCTGTTCGTCTGTCTTCGGTTTGTTGTCTCTCCTCTCTATTTGGTATGCGTGTTTGTCTGTCTGTCTGTCTGCTCGTCTTTCTGTCTCCTTGTCTGTTTGTTTATCTGCCTGCTTGTCTCTTTGTTTGTCTGTCTGCTTGTCTATTTGTTTGTCGGTTTGTCTGTCCCTGACTATCTGCTGTATGCTTGTCTCTCTGTCTGTCTATGAGCCTGTCTCTTGGTCTCCTTGTCTGTTCGTCTTTATGTCTCCTTGTCTGTTTGTTTGTCTGCTTCTCCGTTTGTTTCATTCTCTGTTGATTTGTCGGTTTGTCTGACTGCTTCTTAGTCCTGTATGTCTGCTGTATGCTTGTCTCTCTGTCTGTCTATATGCCTGTCTATTTGTCTGCTTGTCTCTCTGTCTGTCTATATGCCTGTCTATTTGTCTGCTTGTCTGTTTGTCTGCCTTTCTTTTTGTCTATTTGTTTGATTGTCTTCTTCTCTGCTTGTTTGTCGGTCTATCTGTTCGCTTCTCAGTCTTGTCTGTCTGCTGTATGCTTGTTTCTCTAACTTTCTGTATGCCCGTCTGTTTTTATGTCTCTCCCTCTATATGTCTGTCTCTCAGCCTGTCTCTCTGTCTTCTTTCACTCACTGTATGTCTCTCTGTCTGATAATCTGTCTGTCTATATCCCTGTCTCACTATCAGCCTGTTTCTCTGTCTGTCTGTAGCTTGTATCTTATTATGTATGTCTGTCTATATGCCTGTCTCTCTGTCTGTCTATTGCCTGTATGTCTGTCTGCTTGTATGTCTGTCTGCCTATATGCCTGTTTCTCTGTATGCCGATAGCCTCTACGTCTGTCTCTCTGTCTCTACGTTTGTTTCTCTGCTTCGACGTCTGTCTCTCTGCATCTTCTTGTGTCTCCCTGCCTGTCTACCTCTTCCTCTGCCTGCCTGTCTCTTTCCCTCTCCTTCTCTGCCTGTCTCTTTACATCTCCATCTGGCTACAAAGTCAGCTTGTCTGTTCCGGAATCTACAACTTTGTTGATGTATCTAGCCAGCAAACGTGTATATACATGCATGCATGCATGTGTATGTGTGTATCTGTATCTTTCCCTATTCAATCGCTTTCCACAGACACTGTAAAATTCAAGGATAATTCACTTTAAAAAATTCGTAGCACACTTTTTGGGGCACGAGACATTTACTTAGGGAACACGCCTGCACACACACACACTCACACACGCACACGCCTTCTTTAAGGATAAGCGTAAATAGAGAAAGCGAAGGGGGGGAGGGGGAGTAAGACGAAGAAGAGAGCACTGCGAACGAGGCACAACAACAAAAGTAAACAGCAGCTGGAAGGGCAAAGAAAGAAAACAGCAACAAAAGCAGCTTCCGTTCGATATTGGGATTGTTTTTTAGCCCCTTTTTTTATTTTTTTTGCAGCACAAAATTCTTTGCATATTTGAAATATTGACAAATAGTTTAAGACACGCACACACACACACACACAGACACACACACCTGCAGGACATCAAACAGCTTTCACAATGGGAGCGGCTTTTAATTTTCGCCAATTCGTTTGTTAACTTCTTCCTCTCTGCTTCTTGCTGCTTTTCAGCTTTATTGTTGTGTTGCACGTACACACACACACGCACACACACACACACGCACTGTAAGTAGTAAGCACTTTGTGGCTCTCAATGGCATTCCTCTTGGCCAGGCGAGACGCGAACTAAAGAATCCTTTTCTATTCCTTTTTTTTCTATATTTTTTTCTTCTTGCGAATCTTTTGCGAGACGACACACAAACGCGACGTTCGTTCCGTCAAAACTGAATCAAATTTGCGTTGCGGCGTTGCCAAAAGCTTTTGGCCCACACACACGCAGTGGCAGACAAAAGCCAAATTATCAACTGGCAAGAGAAAAATGTTAGAAAATACACACTGGGCCTGATTGGGTGCTGTCTGTGTGCTCTCCGCTGTTGCCAAAGCTTTCGGCCAAGGAGGCTGCTCTGCTCTGCCTTGTGCCAGTTTTTCCCTGCAGCTTCTCGTGAGCTTCTCCTAGTGAAAGTGAGGCAGGCGCCTGCTCGGCTTGATTCGGCACGATTCGTTTGCTCTCTGGGCGCATGCGTGGGATTTAGATTAGATGGGGGGAGGGGGAGGAAACGCACTTTGCGTATTCCGCTTGCATATTGCTCATACGCAACGTCTCCGTCCTTACTTGTTGAGGCTTCAAAGCGAATAGTTGCGTGTCTTTCCTATAGTTTGCTTACTTTTCCCTTAATTTTTCTTTCTTTCTCCCTGCCTACCCTTTTTCTGCTCTTTTATCTGCACTTCCGCTGTGCGAGCTCATTAATCAACACGCAGCATCTCTGGCAACATTTGTTTCCCCACTTTGGCAACACTCAACTCACTGCAGCAACAATGTTGAGAGTGTTGCCATATTGCTGCAACATTTCCCCTTTGCAGCCATGTTGCCACTGCGCATGGCACGACGCGCCGCTTTATTGTTGATTGTTGAAAAAAACATTTCGTTTGTTTTGGCACGTGGTCGCACACACACACACACACACAGCAGGCTCGCGTACAACCGGCAACATGTTGCTGAGCTTGCGTGGGCGGCAATAAATTGCCCACGTGTGCGAGCCTTGTTTGTAAGTGCCTGCCTGTGTTTGTGTGTGCCTGTGTGCGTGTGTGTGTTTTTGTCAAAATGCGTTTGTTTTGCATATTAACACCTACACATGCATAGAAATCACAACCTAACACACACATAGACGCTTCATCAGCCGCAGATTATGTTGATTATATACAGCGCGCAGGCAGCGCAGCGGCAGCGGCTTGTGGCTTGTCTTCGCGTTGTCCTTGGTGACAATTTTGTGTGTGAGTATGTGTGTGTGCGTTTTTCGGGAAGTGACAGCTGGCAGCACGGACGGGGGGAAGGGGTAGACCCCAACATGTTGCATTATCTCGAGTAATTTTAGCTCACAAACTTAAAGACTTAAATTCTCATAGCGCAGCTCACTCAATTTTCTGTCTCGCTCTCTCTCTCAATTTCAACTATGCTCAATAAAGAAATAACTGCACACACACACACATGTGTGTGTACACACTGGCAGCCCACATGGCAGTGTGGACACTCTGGCATGGCTCCATCAAACCAAAGAGCAGCTTAATAACATAATAGAATGAATTTTTTTGCAGGAAAAACTCTGCGAGGATGTTGTTGTTTATTGTGATACCCTGTAGAAACTAAGCATGCTAGCTGGGTTAGCAGCAACTGCAGTTTGTAGAATTTTTTTTTATATTTTAAAGCTGCAAAATTTTACTAAGCAGTATTTTAGTAAAAAGTCGCGACTAACACATACCCTATAAAAATTTTATAACAGCTAAAATAATCTAATAATTAATTTTAAAATTAAATATAAAATATATAAAAAAAATTGCAGCTCTTAAACTCACCCACAGGGTATACGCCCGTCGCGCATGCTCCATCCAATCACATATTTTCGCATTGTTGTCGTTTGTTTTGTTCTCTTGCTGCGCCGCCAAAAAAATCGAACGAAAAACGTTAACGGCATGTGAGGTCAGCCTGCCGAAGGGATAAATAACGAAATTTATGCCAGGAAACGGGAACGGTTTGAGTTTAATTGAATAGATGGATAGATGACACAGCCCGACGACTACTCCGGCTGTGATGGCTGCGACTGCGACTGCGACGCTGGCAGCGGCGGCTTTGACTGCGCTTCGTAGCCGCTTTCAATACAAACAAAATAAATAAGCAATGGTATGAATCTATGTGAGTGTATGTGTGTGTGTGTGTGCCACAGGTTTTCTCTCCGATTAACAAACTTATTGTTTTCCAAAACGTTTTTGCTAAATGTGAAATAACTGTTCTCGCTCTCTCTCCCGCTCTGCCTGCCGCGCTGCAGATGATTGAATTTTTCTGCTTGCTGCTGCGGCTTACGACAAATATTTATCTAGGACAAGGCAAATGTTAATATAGCACAGATTAATAAAGCTCCAACTTACATTATATGTATATATTCCATATTCATATGCGACGCGATTTAATCCTCAAGCGTGCTTTAATACGCCAATGTTATAAATTTACCACATGTCGGTTGCTCCGGGCGAATGTCATTTGTCATTTTGTCGTTGGCGCGGGGGTGGGGGGAAACTGTCGTCCAGTTCGTCGTCGTTGAGTTTAGTGTCATTTATTATTCAACTTAGAACGACACCAATTGCCAACTGTTTCTCTTATCGTTATGGACTCGACGACGGCCAGAGAGAGAGCATCATCATCCCGCATGTTGCTAGAGTTGCCAACTACGCGCACTTGTCGCATTGTGCTGCTACTGCTGATCTGGCTGCTGCTTGTCATTTACACGTGCTGTAGACAACTCTATGCGCACAGGAGTCGTGCTCGCATTGCACGCATCAAGCGTTTGCAGTACGAGGTGCGCAAGAAACTGAAGAGAGAGCAACAGGACTCCGATAAACTGAGAGAAAAACTGCATGCCAATGCCAGAAAGTCTGTAGTGCAGGAGCCCTGCGAACTAAACGAATTGCGCACACTGCGTTGCCAGATCGATGCACAGCTGGAGCAATTAGAGAGCATACTTAAAGAATTAAATTTACAGTAAATCTATTTAAAAATAATGTTTTTTTTTTTTTTTTTTTAATTTTGTTTTAATTATCAATTATTAATATACACATACTATGCTCAAAAATAGGATTTTCTCTATTGAAGCACAGCAAAGCAAAAAGTAACTCAATTGTAAAACAGCTAATAGATCTAGTTCTATGTATAAATGTGTGTGTCTTAAGTGTGTGTGTATGCATCTAAATAAATTCAACTCGTTTCCCTTCCTTATTTCTCTTTTTCCCTATTCACCTAATTCGGAGAGATTCTCCGTCTAACTGTCGTTTTAACTTAAATCTTTTAACCCAATCATGATGCCTCAATCAATGCTTCATAAAACCACGCGACCAATTCTTCACAATAGGTTTCTGCTTATTCTTCTTCTCCATTTCATCGGCCTGCATCTGCTCGGATAATTTTCGTTGATTCTCGCGAAATTTGGCAATGGGTTCCTCAAATTGACTATAATACTGCAAAACCTCACGAACATCATCCACTTCGCTGCTACCGAGCACACTGAGAAACGAGATGAGATCAAAGAGGGTTGTATCATCATCGTTGCCAGACCAACGGGCAATGGAGAACGTATTTCCCGGATGCAGTTTCGTTGAGTTCTTATCCCAATCAACTACAACGACACGCTTGAGATCACGATTAAGATTATCCAGATTCTTGACATGATGCCCATCGACAAAGTGCGTAGAGTCCCGAACCAGTCGATACATGATATAACCACTCGGATCGAGGGCATCGAGCAGCGGGAATACGGTAATACCCTGTTCAGCTGTATAGACGACAATTTCAAAGTATTTGGAACATTCGCGTAGGAATACATCCACACCGGGACGTTTCTTGAAACGCCAACCCGTCTGATATGTCCAATCGGGATGTATCAACAGATCCTTGACCTCAAGTACCAGAGTATATGGTGGCTGTATATACGGTGCCTGCAACGGATCCGGCAAGAGTTTCTGACTCGACGGTTCCTGAATGAAACGCTGAAAATGATTCAGAGATTTGAAAGTCCTCGCCAAATACTGTTGTACCAAGGGCAACGCAGTGAACTCATCCTCAATCTCATTTCCATTCTCATCCAGCGACGGTTTGCCAAAGTAATAGACAGCCCATATCGAGAAGAGTAGTCCACCAATGCCAAAGACACCGAATCCAATTTTCATACGTTGCCACGCACGTTCCATTTCCTTCAGCTCCTCCTCCTCCTCCCGCTTGCGACGTTCCCGACTCTCCTCATCGTCCAGCTCCATTGAGGTTTGCGGAAAGAGTTTCGAGAGAATTTGTGTTGATGTTTTCTCGCATGTCGAATAGCGACGATGTATTACATATACTAGATGCACTGGACGTCCTAAGTGACTACAACTCGACTGGATATGTCGTTTGTAATATGGCAAAGCTGTTGATGTTGTCGCCGTCGTCGCCGCCGACGCCGTCGCCTGCCTGCTCATCCTGGGACTGTCGCTAGTGCTGCTCGTGCTGCTGCTGCTGCTGCTCCTGATGCATCCAGCTTGTTTTTGCAATATAACATAGCAATTGATCATATTGTGCCATAAACCGGAGGTTAGAGCTCGCGATCTATTGATGAGCCTGCGACTGAGCTGGCGTGAGCCACCGTAAAGTAGACGCCTTAATGCGATTGGAGTCATTTGCAAATTGCAATGTTGCGTTTCGTATGCAGTTTCACAAATAAGTAGTTATTTTGATTTACCAACTAAAAAATTTGACATGTTTTTATATAATCAGACAGGGGATTTTCTTTCTGTGTAATTTTGTTCACTTTCCCCCCAAATTGCAATATTCGTTATGAAATAAGAAGTGAAGCTTGCTTGTTTAATATCCTTTTTTTTGGGTTTTTGAATTTTCATATGTTTATTAATTTAAATTTCCCCGCCAATTGCAGTGCTACCTTATCGTCGGTGTTTTAAATCTAGCGCCATTTTGGTTTGGTGCTACCAGACAAATGCGCAAAATATACGACATGGCAACGCCATGCAATGCCGTTTGCAATACAAAAAGTTTCTGCAATTCAAATGTGCCGCCATTTTGCTGGCGTTACCAGACAAAGCTTGTCACACAACCCTTGACGCTTTGGCGCTGCCACATCGCCGCTGTAAGATTGAATGTCAATGTGAAAGAAGAAGCAGCACGCTGATTAAGAAAAATACAACACAATACAACAAAGCCCACATAACTTTGCAAATTTTGTTTGTTCAAAGCTTCATTTGAAGACTAAGCAATTTCAAATTGCTTTTAAAAAACTGCCAAATTAAATATAAAATCAAAAAGGTTGTTCTTCAAAAGTGCCGACTAATAGTTAGCAGAGAGATAGTGCAAAAAATAGCACAGAAGAGGGGGAATATAAAAAGCGAAAACTTGCGAAAAGTTCAAAACAATTATTGAAGGTTGTTTTCGTTTCTCTTTCGTCTTGTTGTTGCTTTTGTTGTTGTTGCCGGTGCGCCGCTCTCAGCGCGTATAGGGTATAGGAGCAGCGACATGTCGCCACCTCGACATGGATTTGGCGGCGGCGGCGGCGGAGGAGGAGGAGGTGGGGGTATGTACATATATAATCAAAAGTCTAGCCTCAGCTCAGCCCTAACTTTTTTTTTTGACTATTGCAGGACGCTCGGGCTTTGGTGGTGGTGGCGGCTACGGCGGTGGCGGAGGTAAGTACAACTACAAGTTCTATAAGATTACAGGGTATACTCTATTCGTACTTCACTTTTAGTGCGCTCCGGTCGCGTTGACAGTCGCCCACGACGCACGGGCGGACTCAATCGTGGCTCTGGTGCCGTCAACGATGACTTCAATTCCCTACACAATGTGAACTGGGCGGATCTGCATTTGCAACCATTTCAGAAGAACTTCTATCAGGAACACCAGAAGACAGGCCAGCGCCCGCTGCAGGAGGTTGAACGTTATCGGGCACAGCATCAGATCACCGTACGTGGTCCAGCACCGAATCCTATACAGTATTTCGATGAGGCATGCTTTCCGGATTATTGCATGAACGAGATACGTCGTCAGCGCTATGCGGAACCGACTCCAATTCAAGCTCAAGCCTGGCCCATTGTCATGTCCGGGCACAATCTGGTGGGCATTGCCAAAACCGGATCGGGCAAAACGTTGGCCTTCATCTTGCCCGCCATTGTGCACATCATGGGCCAGCAACAGCTGAAGCGTGGCGATGGACCCATTGCCCTGGTGCTGGCTCCCACACGTGAGCTGGCCCAGCAGATACAAACGGTGGCCAATGATTTTGGATCGAGCGCCTATGTGCGCAACACATGCATCTTTGGCGGAGCACCGCGTTCGAAGCAGGCCAACGATTTGGAACGTGGCGTGGAGATTGTCATTGCCACGCCGGGTAGACTATTGGATTTCCTACAGGGTGGCACTACCAATTTGCAACGTTGCACTTACCTGGTACTGGATGAGGCCGATCGTATGCTGGACATGGGTTTCGAGCCGCAGATACGTAAAATTCTTGGTCAGATTAGGCCAGATCGTCAGATACTCATGTGGAGCGCTACGTGGCCCAAGGAGGTGCGCCAGCTGGCCGAGGATTTTCTAGGCAATTATTTACAGGTGAGTTGATATGGATGATATTGAAGATAACTTCTAAGCATCTCATTCTTTCCCAGATCAACATTGGCTCCCTGGAGCTGTCGGCCAATCACAATATCCGCCAATATGTTGAGGTTTGCGCGGAGCACGAGAAGGGCACCAAGCTCAAGGATCTATTGTCACATATTTACGATCAGGCCAGCGCGCCCGGCAAGATCATCATATTCGTGGCCACCAAGAAGAAGGTGGATGAGCTGGCTCGTTTCATTAATGCCTTCGGCGTGGGCGTCGGTTCCATCCATGGCGATAAGTCGCAAATGGATCGCGACAATGTGCTAAACGATTTCCGCAGCGGACGTGCCAATATACTCGTTGCCACCGATGTGGCTGCCCGTGGCCTGGATGTGGATGGCATTAAGTATGTCATCAATTTTGATTTTCCACAATCCTCGGAGGATTATATCCATCGCATCGGACGTACGGGACGCAAACACTCGACGGGCACATCCTATGCGTTCTTCACCCGTAAAAATGCCAAATGCGCCCGCGCTCTCATCGAGATTCTGCGCGAGGCCAATCAGAATGTAAATCCTGAGTTGGAGTACATAGCACGTGACTCAGGCGGCGGCGGCGGCGGTGGAGGAGGTGGTGGTGGACGCAATCGTGGTGGTCGTGGCTCTGGCAGAAATGGAGGAGGCGGATACAATTCCATGAACGGTAGCGGCGGCGGTGGTGGCTCCTCTGGCAGATTTAACGCTTTCAGCGGCAATCGTGGATCACCTGGTGGCTTCAATTCATTCAGCGGCGGCAATCGCTTTGGCTCATCCAGCTTTTCTGGCGGCGGTGGTGGCTACAACAACTCTGGACTTAACAACAATGGCGCTCCCAGATCTGGTTTCGGTGGAGGTGGCGGCGGAGGTGGAGGTTCGTTTGGTGGCGGCAACAATTCCGGCGGCGGTGGTGGTGGCTACTCCAACGGTGACAGATACTCAAATCCTGGACGCCATTAGAATTAACAGAATTACCTAGTTTTAATGAATTCTTTTTCATCATTATTATTTCATGATTTTTTTCATGAGTTTATTTTACCAACACATTTTGATCAGCCAATCTCGCCACCCTCCCCCATTTAAATATTTATTACGAACAACTTTGGAAATGATATGCGAATAAAATGAACAATTTTATAAAGGTCCAACATGAAAATGCGCACGTTGTTTATAACTTTTAATGTAAATATTAATAAGATCCTTTGCTGCGTTTGATTAAAGCTCGCGTACTGTTATCGACTGTCATCGATAACTGGCAGCTGCTCACAAAGAGCGCCAACACTGTTGACTGCTTGACTCAACAGTTGAGCACAAAATGAGCGCAATCACTGTTAACTGACTGTTAACTTAACAGCTCTGTTATTAAATGCTCTCGATACTTTTCGATTTCGATAATTTCACTCATTTTCTTTTATTTGAAATAAAACAGCAAATTTCTTTTGGAACTGTTTACAAAAATATATATATTATAAAAATGTATGTACTTTATTATTATTATGCATAATTTGTTCGCACAAATTGTTAAATTATTGCTACAAATTGTTTGTTTGTGCCGTTACTAAATACTTTAATTATTTCATTTACATCATCGCAATGTGACGATTGTTTGAATTGATTGAGCATCTTCAAATCTGCAACACTGTGCGGCGTGTGCCTGGGAAAGAGAGAAGAGAGATGAGAAGTGGAGTCTTGGATCTATAGATCTCTAGCTTACCCTTCTCCTTGTGCTTGCGCTCCTTGTTCGATCGCTGACCGCCACCACATTTATGATCCACAGAACGTACAGGATTGCAGGATTGTGGGCTACCATCTTCCGCCGGCTTAAGCTTGTCCTCGCGTGTCATCTTGCCTCCAATGCATTCAGACCATTGTCCCTTCTCGTAGCGGCAGGCTAGGCAAGCGAATTAACAGAAATGTTATTGCGCTGTTAATAACAGAATGTTATCGAACATTCTTCTCACCTTTCTTGCACTTCTTCTGCACGGTGCGTGTGGACTGACAGTTGGATTCGCCCTTCTTCAGGTTCAATGTACGGGTGCGCATGTTGGTCTTCGCATCACATTCGGTCCACGAGCCTTTCGTGTAGCGACAGGTTGGGCCTGCAAAATGGCAACATATTAATATTCCGAGGAAAAGCGAACGGATGTAAGGATGTTGGTAAACCTTTTTTAAAATGCAAGAAAATTGTTTTAGCTATTTGTTTGCTTATCTGGCTTGAGATGGCCAACAACTTTCGCATTGTCCGACCATTTCCTTTCGCATTATGCCCAATTTCGCAATATCCACACACACACACAGATGCCTAATTTAGTATGCGACCACACACACATAGTCTCTGTGTGTGTTAATGTAAAACCTCTGTTAAGTTAGTCGTTTGTATGCGTCACTTGCCTTGGGCGCCAACTACCTTTTGAGGATTTGTAGCCGGAAATAATAAGGACCATTCGCCATCAACCATATTCACAGCCCTACCCCAACCCCACCTTATCTCTCTTATCCCTTCTCGAGTGTCCGTACATGTGTAGGCTGTGTATATTAAAAGCATGAATTTAAATGCCAAAGCTGTTTGGATATTTGGGCCAATTTTGAGTAGGGTTTATGCTTGTCTGCGTTATTCACTCGCAGTCGGATTTAATTATAACTTATAAATCTTCATTCAACGAGTTATGTTATGCGTTATGGCGAATGTGAATGAAATGCAAAATGCAAAATGAATGAAACCATTGAATTTAACATGAACATAACTATTTGAGTCTCTGTTAACTGCTTGTTAACAGATTACTTAAGTTACTTAAGCTTCTGTTAACAGCTTTTATTGCTGTTAATTTGGAAGATTATGAACTGGTGTTAACTGTGTTATGTATTGTTTGTTGTAGGTGGAACTCTGTTTTACTTTTTGTTTAGCTGTGTTAAGTTTATTGCTGTTAATTTGCAAGATTATGAACTGGTGTTATACTGTTATCGATATATGTTGGTGTAGCCCGCAGAGTAGGCAACTCTGTTTGGCTTACTTTTAAAGTTTTTTAAGTGTTATTCATTGTTAGCTACTGTTATCTGATATACTGCGCTGTTATCGATATATGTATGTATGTAGCGCCCGCAAGAGTAGGCAACTCTGTTTTGCACTCACTCGTAACAGATTTTTGCAACAGTTACTTAAGCTACTGTTAACAGCTTTTATTGCTGTTAACTTGCAAGATTATGAACTGCGCTGTTAACTACTGTTATCGATATATGCTTGTATGTAGCCCGCAAGAGTAGGCAACTCTGTTTTGCACTGACTCTTAACAGATTTTCTGCAACAGTTTTTTAAGCTGCTGTTAACAGCTTTTATTGCTGTTAATTTGCTCACACAAGATTATGTTAAGAACTGCGCTGTTAACTGCTGTTATCGATATATGTATGTTTGCAACCCGCAAGAATAGGCAACTCTGTTTTGCACTCACCCTTCTCGGAAGCCTTTTTACCCGCACCACCGGATCTCTTGCCAGCACGATGCTGGGTCAACTGCTGCTGATGCTGCCTGGGTGTCTGGCGCTGCTTGTTGTTGTGATGCAGTGGCTCCGATTCTCCGACAATAGTCGACGATTTCTTATGCCCAGACTTGCGTCCCTGCTGCTGCTGTGGCTGCGGCTGCTGTTGCATTTGATTCTGCGATTTATTTGATTTCTTATTATTGTTTTTCACACGCTTTCCACCTCCACCCACTGTAGCGGGCGTTCCAACTGGCAACTCTACTCCTGGTGCGACTGCTGCTCCTGCAGCGCCTGGCGCCGCCTCGCGTGCTGGCCGCACTAACACATCACCATTGCGGGTTTCCATTACCAGGCGCGCGCCACTGGCAAGCTCTGCCAATGCGATGGCATGCTTTTTACCAACACCGTTACCATGTTGACCATGGCCATAAATCAACGCCGGCATCAGCGCCAATGTGACCAGCACGAATTGGAGCATCGCCCAACGTGGTGCGGGTGTGGATGCGGATGTTATTAAGAGATTCATTTCAGCTGCTCGTGCTGCACTGTCCAGAAATCACTGTGAATATCTGAAATTAAAATGACAATGTAGATAATGAGTGGATATAAACTTTACGACTCTCTCGCGCTCTCCCCCTCCCTGCAACCCACTCTGTTATCTAACCGAAGCTTTAAAGTGTGTGCTAAATGAATTTACAGAGTCCGAGTGTAAACAACTTAAGAGCTGAAAATGTTATTTAAACATGCATTAGTTGTGTTGAGTTTGAAAACTTTGAGGTAAACAAATGTTGTTTTATGTGGCAAAACACTTGAGTGTCATGCAAACAACAGAGCTATACTTGAAATTTAAGTAATAAATATAATAAGTTTCTTAAAACGTTAGCAAAGCGCTTAACAGTTGTTATTATGTTAATTTACAGACAATAACATGTTTACAGCGCTTAACTAACGTTTTTATGTTAATTAACATGCCAAGCGCTTAACAGCAGCTTAATAATCGTTATTATTTGAATTAACATTGCGATAACACATTAACATAACCCGCCACTGTTAAGCGATCTATAACATATTTGCAGCGCTTTTAACAGCAGCTTAACTAACGTTTTTATGTTAATTAACATGCCAAGCGTTTTAACAACAGCTTAATAATCATTTATTATTTGAATTAACAGTGCGATAACACTCCACTGTTAATCGATCTATGCCAAAGCCAACAGCAGCAATTGTCAATAACTTATCGACTCGTTATCGACTCAACGAGTTGGCAAACTTATCGGGCAAAGTAATGCAATTAAATGTACTATAAATTCAGCATAGTTTCAACATAAAATGCAGCATCAACTGGGCACATACAATTTGCACTAATTGCTTTGCTTTACTTCCAACTTTGTTAAATTAAAAGTCAACGAAGGCAGCAGCAGCAACCCTACTCTGTCCTTGTTGTTGTTGTGTTGACCAGTGTAAGTTACACAGCCACAACAACATGAAATGAACGTGTTGTAATGTCTTCGAAATGAAAATTGTAAAATCTAATTGTATCAAATTGTTTCTGTCTCCGTTCAACTGCACTTTCCGCAAGTTCTTCAAATCATTATTGCCGTCTCTCTCTCTCTCTCTTTCTCGCTCGACTGCAATTTCTTGCATTTAATTGTCAAGAGGAGCTGCTGCTGCCTGCTGCCGGCTGAGGCTCTTCACAGCAGCGAGTCCATTACGACTACGACGTGCTAGCAGCTGCCACTTGTTTAGTTATGCAACTGGGAAGGCAACTCTGGCCCACAAAATTGCTGGATTTGCAGATAGTTTTGATCAAGTCAAGGCAAATTGGTATGCAGCTGTTACGGAAAAAAGGGAGAACCCCATGGGATTGTGCTGCAGTTACTGTCTGGAACTTAGTGGAAAATATATTCCATAGGGCATGTACAGAGAGTATGAGTTAGTAGGAAAAGCCAAGTTTCCTGACGAGCAGCAGCCGATTTAAAAGAACTTATCGAAAATGTATAACAGTTTCGATAACAATTTGAAAAAGAAATCTAATTCGATAGAAACACGGTTCGATAATTTGCACTGCAAGTAAGTTATAAGTTTATCGGAATGGCAATGCTTCTATAGCTGACGCGAAAACACCAGCTTCGATAGCCTAATCTCTGCGCATCGATAGTAAGAACTTATCGAAAGTAGAACAGTCTCGATAGCTTCGAAAGTAAAATCCAATTTGATAGATATAAAAGCAGTAACACGGTTCGGTAATTTTCACAGCAAGTAAATAAACTTATCGGAATGGCAAGCGCGTGTTTCGATAACTGAACGCCAAAACATGAGCATCGATAGGCTAAACTCTACGCATCGATAGTTAGAACTTATCGCAAAAGTCTAACCCATTTCGATAGACTCTACTGTACTGGAAAAGCGGAAAACTGATACGATAACTCATTAATTCTAATCGATTCAAATCGAGGCACTCCAATATGATTTCATAAATGTTGGCTATAACTTTTAAGCCGGGCCAAGTAAGCCTCAAGCTGTTTTTGCTGCCCCAAAGCACTTAGTGCTCTCTGTAAATCCAGTTCGAAATTCCCTAGCATTATATCATTAGAAATTCACTTCATTTGTGTGTAGGCTACTCTAACTGACTGTCGCTGCTCTCTCTCTCTCTCTCCTGCTTTCTCTCTCTCTCTCTCTCTCTAGACTCCTTTGCTTTCACGACTTTTGGCTATTAGTCCGCAGGCGACGCTTTGTCTGCCACACTTTAATTGCAAGTACAACCCTGCTACGGCTTTCTCTCTCTCAGTGTGTGTGTGTGTGTGTGTGTGTGTGTGTGTGTGTGTGTGTGTGTGTGTGCAACTGCAACAAGCAATTGCAATGGGAATGAATGTGCCAGGATATGCTCGGCAAACGTGCGGCGCATAAATTTGTCATTGCCATTGTGTGTGGCATTTGGCAGGCAGAGGCAGAGGCTGAGGCTGAGAGGGGTTCTAGTAGGCTCTGAGAGCGTAGGGGGGTCACTCGTGTTGTTTGGACAACCAACTACTTTTATTGTTTGATTGCTTTTCGTATGGCTTTTGTCTGATGCGGCAGATAACTTGGCCCTGGACCAGAAGCAGCAGCAGCAGCGAGGCAGGCAGAGGCTCCTGACTTGTGTCCACCCACACACACACACCTAGTTGGCAGTGTCTTGCTCTCTCACTCACACACACTCACTCTCCCTCTCTCTCTCTCTCTCGCTCTTGTGTGCGTGCAAATGGCAGCCTCACTCACATTTAATTGGTTTTTGCATTGCTATGGGCCATTGTCTCTGCTAATTCACGTGCAAGTCGGTCGGCAGACGCTACCCCCCCCCTGCCTGCCTGCTCCCCTGCCCCCTCTCTGTGGCCCAGCTTCAGCTTCCTGTTAGCTGTTTGTGACGTTATCGTTATCTGGGTTACGACAACAACGCCTCGCTCAGGCGCCCGCAACAAACCTGAAAAGAATCCTCTCAAGTTGTGTGGCAGCACAGAGATATATACGTTATATATGCAGATATATACAGTTATATAAGGTTATATACAGTTATAACTCTTGCCTGCAGTTAGACAAATCTATGTGCTATATAAAGCTTAACTA